>CATIWQ010257848.1:0-17889 GCA_949673415.1 Euphorbia schlechtendalii | reverse complement strand
TGACACATAGACATATCATAAACTTCGAAATAGAAAGTATAAGTAGAAAGCAAAGCAAAGTTGTAAGGTATGCAAGTGAAAGCTAAAGTTGATCAAACCGTATCCACTCTTTAATGGGAGTCATCAATTCCTGCAATTCCTACATCTCTTTTGAATTAGGTCTCGGCCAGTACAAAACTTCCGCTAGGATGCCATTCTTTGCGAATATCGAACAAATGAATATTGAAGAATGAAAAATTTTATTGATAAGTAATTTTCAAGTACACTTATACAACAATCGCTCGAGAATATAGAGAAATCTAGTGATCAAAACAAGGATTCGAATCACTTAAACATTTTCTTGCTAACACTTAAGAACGTAGCAAACTCTCTATCTATACACACACTACATCTCTCTCATGCACTCTAATATTTTCCCTCTCTCTCATTGCACTGTGATGCATGAAATTGTTGAAGAATTAGAGCCTTATTTATAGAGTTTGAAGGGTTGCGTCTATCTAAACGAAGAGTCACATCTATTGGTGAAAGATTGCATCTCTTCAATGTGATTGGTTGAGAGGCTTTGATTCAATCCACAATGGATAGGTATCTTTTCTTGATTGGTTGACTCTTGATAAGTGTCTTTTCATTGGCAGTTGATGGTGGTTGATCATACTTATCTGGTGGTTGGTAGTTAAGAAGATAATACCAGAAAATCATCCATGTCACGACCATGATATGTGATTCACGACCGTGAACCTTTGATTGGTAGATTTCTGTTTTTAAAGTGAACGGGTCACGACCGCGAGGTATTGTCGCGAGCGTGAATTGAGTTTTCTTCAGAAATCTCCTTGTAACTTCACCGATCTTCAACAGCTTCGATCCTAAGCCAAATCTTTAAGTTCCACGCATCTTTTTACACCTTTTCACTCTTTTTTCATATAATTCCACTTTAGCTCATTTTACTCCCAAGATTTACCTAGTATCTGCATTTGCATAAAAAACAACTACATACCATGTGAAATCTTTCATATGAAGTATAAAAATGACTAAAACTGTAGTGTTTAATGTATAAAATTAATGTGATAATAAGTGTAATTATACAGTTATCACCCACTTTGGTGGGCTGTGCATGGCCTCTAATGGAAGCCTTCTTGGGCTTCCCTTATCTTGTAAGCCTCACTCGGGGGCTTGTTGGTGGGTCTGCAGCCCCCCAGCATGCATTGGCCTTGTGCCAATGCATGCTAGCAGCCTGTAAGCATTTTAATGTTTGCGAGGTAGTCGCGCAGGCCCCACCTATGAACAACCCATGTTTGCCGGGGTCCACTCACAATGGGAAAAATTCCCTTACTCCACCCTATGCAATTTTTCCAACTCCTCTTTTAAATCCTTTAATTATTTTTTGGTCCAACCATTTAATAATTCATCCAACAAGTTTAACTATCCCTTATATTTTCTGCATAGTCCCAGTCTATAAATTATTTACTTAGTCTGGTAAAGACCCAAAGTGTGTCACCTCATAGGATCCCAAAATATAGAGTCGCTAGAGGTTAACCTAAACTTGGCTTCCCATCCAAGAACATTGAAGCTTAGTGTTCCAGACTAATATGGAACTCGATAACTCTAGACAATCAAATGGGTTTTCTAGTAAAGGCGTATGATTTACTATTACTTGGAACGTCACATGCTTGTGACTTGATCCAATTCTGCAATAGTAGCTACTACAATACACTACTTCCATTAGGTAAAGTACCTTCCAGTTTATTGAGCTTAGATTAAGTGTCACCTCATGTAATAGTTGTAGCTATACTGGAATTAGACTTTTTCATGAAGAATACCACTCGCCATAATGTATCAAGATTGACTAGAAACCCATCCTATTAATATTATACTCTGATTAGAGGTTTATGAGTGTGTCACTTCAATAAGAGGCCTTAGTATACAACTCCCATTATATCACTATATCAAGAGCGATGCATCTATATTGACTACTCGCCTTACTAAAGAGTGATCATCACTATAACCGTAATCACCCGTATGATCCTGATCACTAGGGTATGAATAAGTATGACCCAAAGTATAGCAACTCCCACACAAGGTAACTAGTATCTCAAGTTCGAGGATACTTGTACTACCATTATAATAAGACATGACACAAACACATGGATATAGTTATTTCTAAGTGCCTATCTTATAGCAATCTCCAATGTATTTCCCTAATACATTTGAGTTTTAACTCAAGGTATCACCTTCAGATCGTGAGATCGGTTGCTTGGATCAAATATAAGGAGTAAGCCTACACATGCTAGTCTTTTTGCTTCATTGATGTCCAATTTCAATGAAACTATAACTAGAGATATTTAGACCATTCATAGTAACATCTATGTGTAATTCTCACACCACGTAGCTCCCACTTTATCCTCGCACTTTCATGCTATGAAATAGTCATGGAATTTGTCTTATTAATGAACATATACATATACATAATAGCTTATATATAATACTAGCGAGATACATAATTAATAAATAATCATCGATAAATAACAAAGATGCCTTATTATTGACAACATTAATTTGAAACCATTTATACATTATAAACTAATAAAGATATATCTCCATAATTGCCTCTAGGGCATACATCATGTCTAACATAACATGGGTGTAAATTGCATGAAACATCTTCTTGGTAATTAAACCACACAACTACTCCCAAAAGGTTTATCTGTGTTTAGACCTCCCCTATTCTTCACACAAAAATATACATTCTGGAAGAACAAGATGAAGAACTTCATCCAATCTTAGGATATGTATGCTTGGCTGGCAATCGCCAATTAACCATACATACCCATTGTGAGTGTGGATTAAGTAACTTCCCTTGAACTTGAAAGTGCATACAATGATTCTGATAGGAAGAAAGTATGAAGTAACATTAATGCTATAAACTTTCTTCATTTCACTTTAGATGCTGCAAAGTACAATAAAATTTTAAATTGTGAAGCGCGCGAGAGATTTTGAAAAAGTTGGAAGTCACATATGAAGGAAAGACAAAGTCAAGGAGTCCAAAATCAACCAGAACCTCCACCATTATGAATTATTCGAGATAGAGGGGAATAAATATATCTCAAGCATGAACTCTAGATTCACAAACATCATAAATGAACTTAAGAGGTTGGGTAAAATGTTCTCAGAGTAAGAACAAATTAAGAAAATCCTTAGAAGCTTAACCAAAGAATGTCAGACTGAGAAGATAACCATTTAAATCTCACCACTTCCAAGTATAATGAGTTGATTGGATCCTTAATCACTCATGAGATCTTGATGTAAAGTTTCCAAAATAAGGACAAAGCCAAAGCCAAGTGAAAAAAGGCCATTATCCTCAAGGTTGAATTTAGAGATGAAACAATGTTTGATGATGATGAAGAGATGGCTATGTTAGCTAGAAATTTGAAGATATTCATGAAGATAAGTGGAAAGTTTTCTTAGAGCTTCCAGAAGAAAGGGAGCTTTCCTTAGAAGTAGGATTACTATAAGAAATGACTCTCAACAGGAAAGTTTAAATCCTTTAAGGATATATTAAAGAATGACCATTCAAAGAATCTCACCTTCTTCAAATGTCATCAAGAGGGACACATTAAATCAAATTGTCTCAAGCTGAGGAAGGAGAAGGGAAGGAAAGCTATGGTCGCAACATGGAGTCATAGTGAAGAAGAAACATCTCATGAGTCATCCACTAGTGATGAAGAGACTAATCATATATGCTTCATGGTTATAGATGATATGACATTGAGTCAGATGGTAATATAGAAAGAATATCATCTTCAAAGCATCCTTCCAAAAGCAATTCCTCCAAAATTATGAGGTAAACTCTAATTTCAAAATGCCTAATGAAATCATCTAGGTTGTGTCCAGATGACATTTTCAATGGGCCTTTATCAATCGAGTTGGGTTTTATCAATAGTTCGGGATAAATGCTACTTTGGGGACATATTTCACAATTCAGGACATACGATACTTTTCAAGATTTGCCAAGAATTTATTTCCATTAAACTCATTCCAAATAAGGGTCAAGCTACTTCTAAATTAATATAAAATATTTAGGAACCTAAATTCCTAAACAAAGACACAGAGTTCCCACATGGATTAGCTCTTCCAAGAAGATTCTGGTATAGCATCATTTCCAAGGTCAGTTTTATACCTTAAATTTAGAGATTCGGGTTCGGACAAAGTTACCTACTTCATTATTTAAGTTAATTTCTTATTACAAACTGAAGATATACCAATATCCAATGTTTAAGGCATTCATATCACCTAAGGTTCATTAAGAAAAATGAAGGTTAGAAGAAAGATGCTGTTTTAAGCATAATTTTAGCTAAGATAACACAACTTTATGGCTTTATACAAATGTTTATTCTCTACTAATCAATAAAAGTTTCATATAAGGTACTTATAATGGGTAAGAACCGAAATTGCTTTAAGAAAATCTGCAAAACAAGGGTTAAACAGAGAAAATACAAAAATTGGGACATTATGCCTTTAATCCAAGTCGAGGGATAGAGAACTCGATATTTGGATCGTTGAACCCGGTACCGGGTCCAATCCTTCTCTACTTGGATCGTAGGCCAATGCCCCCAAACATCTTTTTCGTGCAATTTTTCGATTTCGAGATATGTTTGTCCCAATTTTTAGCCATGTTTACATGTTTAATCAATTTTTAAGAACTTTCAATCATGTATAAATATAAATAAATTTATAGGGGTTTAGAAAAGTAACTTGGAAGTGACATACAATCCTTTAAACTTTAAGAACAATGACTTTACTCCACCCGTCAACTTATCGGATTGAGAAAAATAAAAGGTATTGAAATAAAATAAAAATACAAAGTCTTATAATTATTTTGTACCATTTTGTTTTAGATACAACATTATGTTAGATCCAATGTTAAGTACATGAATTTGCCTTCGAGGAGAGGAAACAGATTGGTATTTAGGATTTGGTACCGAGATCAATTGATCCTAGTAGCTTGCCTACCCATTTCACTCATAGCTTTGAGTTTAATTTATCGAATTTGAGATTTTTGATGCGATTTCTTATAGGTTTCGAAGGAAAATTCAAGCAATTAAATTTGAACCTAAAATATTCAACAAAATAAAATACTAAATGACAATATTTCATCGTCGAATTTCGGGGTTGTGAAAATCTATTCTCATGATTTTCTCCTCACATATTGTAATGGACAAACTTCTTTTATGATCATGCGATTGAGAGCACAACAAGGGTAAGAGACCATACTAAGTTGGAGGCCTTTCGAATGACTGATTTTATTAGGAAATAAAAATTTGTGACGCTTCAATTAAGAATGATCATATGGTGGTGATCTTTGACATCCTCTGCTCGATATCTATGGCACGTAGGTGTACCTGCTCATTCATAAGACAAAACATGCATGTGGGGATCAAAATTGGATAGGTGAAGATCTTTAGAATTTCCTTGGGTTTTGTGATGAATCTCTAAGAAAATCCAGCATAAGAGGATGACTTCCCTATTGGGAAGGTGATGAATCTACAAAGGAGACCTGAGATAAGAGGATGACTTCCCTATTGGGAAAGGTGATAAATCTCCAAGGGAGACTCGATATAGGAGGGTGACTTCCCTATGGGGAAGGGTGATGAATCTCCAAGGGAGATCCGAAATAAGAGGATGGTTTCCTTGGTGGGAAAGATGATGAATCTCTAAGGGAGACTCGATACAAGAGGGTGGCTTCCTTATTAGGAATGGTGATGAATCTCCAAGGGAGAGCCGATACAAGAGGATGGTTTCCCTATTGGGAAAGGTGATAAATCTCCAAGGGAGACCTGACATAAGAAGGTAGTTTCCTATTGGAAAGGTGATGAATCTCTAAGGGAAACCTAACATAATAGTATGGTTTCCTTATTGAGAAAGGTGATGAATCTCCAAGGGAAACCCGATACAGGAGGGTGCTTTCCCTGTTAGGAAAGGTGATGAATCTCCAAGGGAGATTCGACACAAGAGGATGATTTTCCTATTTTGAAATGTGATGAATCTCCAAGGAAAACTTGACATAGGAGGTAGGCTTCCCAATTGGGAAAGGTGATGAATCTCAAAGGGAGACCTGATATAAGAGGGCGGATTCCTTATTGGGAAGGATGATGAGTCTTCAAGGGAAATCTCACACAAGAGGATGGTTTCCCTATTAGGAAAGGTGATGAATCTTCAAGGGAGACTCGACATAGGAGGATGGTTTCCCTATTGAGAAAGATGATGAATCACCAAAGGAGACCTGATACAAGAGTGTGGTTTTCCTATCAGGAAAGGTGTTGAATCTCTAAAGGAGAATAGATACAAGAATATGGAATTTTTATGATGAAAGAGATTGATTGATGTTTGGAAATCGGTAGAAGTTTTATGAGAAAAGATTCTCGATACGACTTTCGGATTTTGATATTTTTGGGAAAAGTTCGGAATGTCTAGTTTTTTGTAAGATTTGGAAATTTCGAAATTTGTATAAGGACTACGAGTCTTAGATGGAAATTTATTTGAAAGGAATTTTGAATTGGGGATTTGGAAGATTTTAGGGTTTGGAACTTCAACCCTTGGGTTCTTGGAAAATATGACGAGGAAAAATTTGGCGGGAAGTTCGAGTTTAAAATAAAAATAAAGGGAAATATGGCACATACAAGCATATATATATATACACACATACATACATATACATATATACATACATATGTGTGTGTATAAATATTTATATATGTGTGTGTGTGTGTGTGTATATATATATATATATATATATATTCTATATATTTATATATGTATGTAGGCCAAATGCATCAAGACCCCCCTGAAGTTGGCTCAAAAAACCCGATGTCACCCTCAACTTTCAAAAGGACCAGTTACCCACCTCAACTTGGCAAAAAGGACCAATTACCCCCCTTAACTTGGTAAAAATGCACCAGTTTACCCCTTCAATGCCACGTGTCAACTTCTGGTTGGAGAGAAGAAAAACCAGAAAAATGATATATTTGAAAAGTCAAACCAACCAGATTCTGACATGTGGCATTAAGGGGGCTAATTGGTGCATTTTTGCCAAGTTAAGGGGGGTAACTGATCCTTCTTGCTAAGTTGAGGGGGGTAACTGGTCCTTTTGAAAGTTGAGGGAGGCATCTGATTTTCTAAGCCAACTTTAGGGGAGTGGTGATGTATTAGGCCTATGTATGTATGTGTGTGTGTGTGTGTGTGTATGTATGTATGTATGTATGTGTGTGTGTGTGTGTGTGTGTGTATATGTATGTATGTATGTATGTATGTATGTATACATGAAAAAGAGGTGAACTTAAAATCTTACTCAACCAATTCAAAACCGTTTGCTACAATGTTTCACAAACGAGGAGCTCAAAATGCTAGGACGCTTTTCAAGGAAGACTTGAAGGCGATCAAGGATTTGGAGATGAGACGTCTCCCAATACACATGGCGTATTATCTCGAAGCTTCCAAGAGGCACTTAAGAGTTTGTCTAAGGAATAGAGCCTACTCTTAATCACCATTATCTATCTCATATTTCACATCAAGAGGTTAGTAGATCACAATTCTTATTTAAGTTTGAAATTATGCTACATATCAATTTTTAGAATTTCTAGTGAATTGATTCCATAAGTTGAGAAAATGCATGAATGTTGGAATTTTTCATGAATTGATCTTCCCTGCATGTTAGTGTACATTTAGGTATTGATTTTTAGGCTTGGATTGATTTGATTTGGTGTAAAATTTGGATTTTTATGGAAAAAACTGATAAATGAATTTTGTCATCGGAATTAGGGCTTGAATCTGTTAAAGCCATGTGAACCGAGTACCTCTTTCAATGGGGTCTACCGGTTCATGAGCAGGAGGCCCTTATGAGGACCCGTTTTTCGCATTTTTACCTTTTTTGTTCAATTTTTTCCATTTTTAAAGGTATGATGCCCCTAAATAAACATGTATAAGTTGGCAAAATAAAGTTATGTGAAGGATATTTACACTAATATATACAAATGTTACTTGATTTATGCATGTATGCGAGGGAATAAGAGATACTTACCTGTTTTAGCGTCTTATTTTGATTTTGTAGGAGATTGTGAGAGTCAATGGCATCTCTCTCTCTTTTAGTCACCTTTAGTGGGATAAAATAGAGGATGCCAAGGTGTGGTGAATGATTATGGATTCTGACTTCGATGAAATCATCAATAACTTGAAAGCGAGGGGGACCAAGTCTTCTAGCTCCCCGATGACGGCCTTGGTGGAGAGGTGGTCTGACATCACCTATAAATTTCACTTACCTTTTAAGGAATTGACCATCACTCCTTTGGATATGATGGCGATGATTAGGTTCAGGTTTACCCAAACCACGATCCACTTTGATGTCTACGTAGATCATTTTCCTTCCGAGGACTATGTTTGGGAGTACATTAAAGAGTAGCTGAGAGTAGTCCCACTATTGGGAAACTGGAGTACACTAACCTGTGGGGCTATTGGCTATCCTAAGAGACACTAGATGATGACAAGAGAGAGTAGTATATTAGGTCATTTCTACTTGGAATGTTGACTACTATCTTCTTCCCATGGGGATCAAGCCATGTGCATTATACCCTCTTGTCTGCTTTAGAGGATTTGGAGGAGGTTCCGAACCTCAACTGGTGTAGAGCCTCTCTCAGCTAGTTGTATTATAGACTAGATGTATGTGCTAAGAGAGGGTAGGCCATGCTCAAAGCCAACCACTTCCTTCTTCAGGTATTTTTATAATTACTCTCATTTTTTATCTTTGAATATCAATCATTGGTCATCAGATATATGTGTGCTTATGTCTTTGTCTTGATAGGTTTGGGCTTATGAGTATCACATGCTTGTCCCTCCGATGATTAAGGGGAAGCCTCTTTGTTCCTCTCTCATCTAGTGGACTCATCAGTGGGGCCATGATGAACCTTGAGATTTCAGATCAAAAGCTCAAGCTTAGGATGCTTACCCTCCAACATGTATTCATTTCCTATCAGAAGTTATTCACAAATAATCAGTAGAAATTGTAAGTAAAATAGTTTAGGGATACTTATTTTACCGCATCTTGATAAGGACCCGTAGGAGGACACCTGACATAGGTGCCTAATGGAGGAGACGTGAATCGCATACAATGATCGGCGATTTATGTGTGATGGATCAGGAGCGATGGATCCCATCTTGACTACTCAGCTCACCAACATGTGATCATCACTATACCCGTAATCACCTGTGTAATCTTGACTATTAGGTTATGAATAAGTGTGACCCAAAGTGTAGCAACTCCTACATAAGGTAACTAGTATCTCAAGTCTAAGGATACTTGTATTGCTACTATAATAAGACACGACACCAGCACATGGATATAGTTATTTCTGAGTATCTATCGTATAGCAATCTCCAATGTATTACCTGAATACATTCATGTGTTAACTGAAGGTACCACCTTTAGCTCATGAGATAAGTTGCTTGGATTTAATCTAAGGAGTAAGCCTACAAATGATAGTATATCTGCTTCCATGATGTCCAGTCTCAATGAAACTATGACTAGGGATATTTAGACTATTCATAGTAACATATATGTGCAGTTCTCACCCCACATAGCACTATGTCCTCGCACTTTTATGCTATGAAGTAGTCATGGACTTTGTCTTATCAATGCACATATATATGATACATATATATAATACCAGCGAGATACATAAATAAATTAAAAGCATTGATAAACAACAAAGATGCCTTAATTATTATTAATAATAATCCGAAATTGTTTGTACATTATAACTAATTAAGATATATCACCCTAATTACCTCTCGGGCATACACCATGTCTAACAATCCCCCACATGCACTAGAGCCAATTTCCCATGTGCTTTATGCCATACTCGTTAACATGTTGGTCATGCTTAACCTAAGTCAATGGCTTAGTTAGCCCATCCGCTAGATTCTGATTCGTTGGGATGTATTCTATGCTTATATCTTTTCTAGCTACTATCTCCTAAATGAGATGGTATTTTCTAAGTACATGTTCATTTCTCTGATGAGACCGTGGTTCCTTTGCCTGAGCAATAGCCCCATTGTTATCACAATATACCGCTATTAGATTTACAATGTTAAACACCACACTAAAATCACCAATAAATCCCTTAAGCTAGACAGCTTTCTTAGTTTCTTCTGAAGCAGCTATATACTCATATTCTGTGGTTGAATCAGAAATCATATCCTTTTTGAAACTTTCCAAACAACTGCCCCTCCATTTAAAATAAACACATATCCCAACTAGGACTTATAATTATCCTTGTCAAACTCATGTTAGTGTATCCCTTCACAAAGAGATCACCTTCTCCATATATAAAAAAACATATCGTTAGTCCTACGTAAGTACTTAAGGATAGTTTTAATGGCCATCTAGTGCCTCACACCTGGGTCAGATTGAAATTTGCTCATAATGCTCAAAGCATGTAAGACGTCAGGCCGAGTGCATACCATAACATACATTATTGATCCTATCATTGAGGAATAGGGTATTCCATTCATGCGTAATCTCTCCACTTGTGTTCTCAGACACTCAGATTTAGAAAGGTTAATCCCATGAGACATTGGGAGATAACCCTTTCTTGACTGCTCAAGGTTAAATCTAGCCAAAACCTTATCTATGATTGTACTTTGTGAAAGACCTAGCAACCTTCTAGATCTAACTCGATAATCTTTCATAGAAAATATAAAAACTTCTTCTCCAAGGTCTTTCGTGGAGAACTTCTTTGACAACCATGACTTAACTATTTGAAGAAAAGGAATATCGTAACCTACCAGTAATAGGTCATCAACATATAACATAAGGAAAATGACTGCACTTCCACTAGCCTTCTTATAAACACATGGCTCATTAGCGTTTGACGTAAAACCAATTTCTCGGATTGTCTCATCAAACATAATATTCCAACTCCAAGATGCTTGCTTACATCCATAACTGGACTTCTGCAACTTGCATACCTTTGAGCCATTAAGAATGTTGTTTTCACACCCATCTGCCAAATCTCATAATCGTAATGAGTAGCTATTGCAAGGAGTATCTTGATAAACTTTAGCATGGCCACCGGTGAAAAGGTTTCATCATAGTCAATGCCTTCGTTTTTAATGTAACCTTTTTCAACCAGCCGTACTTTATAGGTAATTACGTTACCGTCCATGTCGGTTTTCTTTTTGAAAACCCACTTGCATCCTATGGGCTTAATCCAACTTGGAGCATCAATCAAGTTCCAAACTTGATTTTCTTACATGGAGTCCACCTCTGACCTCATGGCTGCAAACCATTTATTAGACTCTGAGACTTCCATTGCCTCCTTGTAAGTGTCTTAGGCTCATCATCTTCCATAAGGAAGAGATGTTTATCATCAGTGATGAGAAACCCGTATTACTAGGGAGCTATTGGAGCCTGACCTGACCTACGCAATGTCAATGTTATAATAGGTCATTCCATGCTTACACTTTTTTGTGTAACAAGCATAGGAACAATCGGTTGATTGTCTGCTTGACCTTCTTGAGTGCCTAACTTAAGATTGCTCCCACTAGCTTTTGCAAGTACATGCTACTTCTCGAGGAATTGAGCATTTTTGGAAACAAGGACTTTTTGTTCTTTGGGATCACAAAAGGTATACCTCATAGTCTTCTTAGGGTAACCTATAAATAGACACCTATCAGACTTAGCACCCAGCTTATCTGAACTTATCCTCTTTACATAAGCAGAACATCCCCAAACTCTCAGGTGAGAAAGTGTTGTTTTCTTACCATACCACAATTCGTATGGTGTTTGATCAACTGATTTTGAGGGCACTCTATTTAGAATATAAACTACGCTCTCAAGTTCATAACCCTAAAAGGATTTGCTGAGTTCTACTTGGCTCATCATGGATCGAACCATATCGAGTAGGGTTCGATTCCTCCTTTTTGACACTACATTGTGTTGGGTTTATAAGGAGGTGTCCATTAGGATAAAATACCATTGTCCCTTAGATAATCCTGAAACTCTTGGCTTAAGTATTCACCACCTTGATCATATAGAAGGGTCTTCATACTTTTCCAAAGCTATTTCTCTACTTTAGTGTTTGAATTCTTTGAATTTCTCAAAACTTTTAGACTTGTGCCTCATAAGGTATAGATAACCATATCATGAGTAATTGTCGATAAAGGTTATGAAGTAGATGAAACCCATGTGTGTTTTATCACTCATTGGACCACATACATCGGAATGTATTATTTCCAAGGTACTAGTGGCACACTGACCCTTTCCTTTGAAAGGTTTCTTAGTCATTTTCCCCTTTAAACAAGGTTTTCAAGCCCCATAGGATTCCCATTCCATTGGGCTCAAGTCACCACATTTGTCTAACTTAGTTAAACGAGTCTCATTTACATGGTCTAGACAACAATGCTATAAGTATGAGGATTTCTCATTAACTAATCTCGATTTCTTAACAATGTTCATATTTAGAATTTTAGTTTTACTATCTATAACATAAATGCCATCAACAGATTTTCCACAAGCATAATGAACATTATAACGTCAAATTTGACAATTATTATTAGAAAATTAAATCTGAAATCCCTCTTTTACTAAACGTGCAACAAAAATAATATTATTAGTGATAGCAAGAATATAATAGCAATTGTTCAAAACTAAAACAAGGCCACTAGGAAAACGAAGGCTACATGTCCCTACAGCTATTGCAGTAATCCGTACTCCATTTCCAACTCTAAGGTCCATTTCCCTCTTTACAAGCCTCCTAATATTTTGCAACCCCTACATAGAAGTACATATATGAGTACCACAACCAGTATCCAATACCTAAGAAGACTCATAAGAAATTGTTGAGAAACTCTCTATCATGAACATACCTGAAGTAGATGCCTCAATTGGCTTTTTCTTCACTTGTTCAGAAATTAGAGCTTTGCAATCACATTTCCAATGTTCGGGCCTTCCGCACATGAAACATATTCCTTTGGGCTTCTCCTTTTCAATGACCACATTTTTTTACCATCCTGTTGATGGGTTTTAGACCTTTAATTTTGATGCAATTTTACTTGCCAAGGTACCTGTTCCTCTAGCCCTTAGAACATTTTCAAACCTTCTAAGTTTCTTAATAAACTCTGATGTCTTGTTGGTCTTTGTTGACATAAGATAATTTTTCATGAAAGGTGAATATTTATCAGACAGATTTTCTATCATAATCTGTATGTCATACTTGAAATCTATTTCGATTCCTATCTAAGCCAATCTCCTTAAATTCTTAAAGTATTCTATGAATCGCTTAGTGGCCAGGATCCAACCATTTCTCCTAGAGGTATAGAAGAACCTCAATATTTCATTTCATTAAATTCTCATGCCTTCATGAAGTCCTCTAAAATGGATCAACATGGATTTTAGTTCCATACCATCATGTTACTTCTTAAGCTTCAAGGTCATGGTTTCGAGCATCACTAGTGACACCACAAAAGCATCCTTCTTATGCTTAAGATATGCTTCTTTCTCTTGGATAGAAGCCTCAGCCTCAACATTAAGAACTCAAAGTATAGAGCCACTAGAGGTTAACCTAAATTTTGCTTCCCATCCGGGAACCTTTAGGCTTAGTGTTCCACATCAATATGGAACCCGATAACTCTAGATGATCAAATGGGCTTTCTAGCAAAGGCGTATTATCCCCTGATACTTAGAATGTCATGTGCATGTGACTTGATCCAGTTCTACAGTAGTAACTGATACAATACACTCCTTCCATCAAGTCAAGTACTATCCAATTTATTGAGCTCGGATTAAGTGTTAGCTCATGTAATAGCCGTTGCTATAATGGAATTAGACTTGTTAACGAAGAACACCTCTCACCATAATGTATCAAGATTGACTAAAAACTCGTTCTATCAATCTTAGACTCTGACTAGAGGTTTATGAGTATGTCTCTTCAATAAGAGGCCCTAAGGTACATCTCCCACTATATTACTATATTAGGAGAGATGGATCCCATCTTAACTATCATCTTACCAACATGTGATCATCATTATACCCGTAATCACCTATGTCATCTTGATTACTAGGGTATGAATAAGTATTACCCAAGTATAGCAACTCTTACATAAGGTTATCAGTATCTCAGGTCTGAGGATACTTGTACTGCTACTGCAATAAGAAATGACATCAAAACATGGATATAGCTATTTCTGAGTGTTTATCTTATAATGGTCTCCAATGTATTACCCGAATACATTCATGTGTTAATTCAAGATATCACCTTCAGCTCGTGATATCAGCTACTTGGATCTAATCCAAGGAGTAAGCCTACACATGCTAGTCTATCCACTTCATTGATGTCCAATCTCAATGAAACTATGACTAGGGATATTAAGACTATTCATAGTAACACGTATGTGGAGTTCTCACACCACATAGCTCCCACTATGTCCTCGCACTTTTCGCTATTAAGTAGTCATGGACTTTGTCTTATCAATGCGCATATATATAATAGATATATGTGATACCAGTGAGATACATAAATAAATTAAAAGCATTAATAAACAATAAAGATGCATTAATTAGTTTTAATAATAATAATCTGAAACCGTTTGTACATTATAACTAATTAAGACATATCACCCTAATTGCCTCTAGGGTATACATCATGTCTAACTGGTAAGTGGTAGGAAACTGATATGAAGAACAAGTTGTATCAAATAAATCTTGAAAAAGTAATGAAAATGAATTAGAAAGTGATTAGAATATGTAAGATAATTCTCTACAAAGTTTTGAATCAAATCAGTAGGAATCTAGCATGTAACTGGTATGAAACTAGTATGAAGAACAAAAAATGCTAAAACTAGTAAGAAAGTGGTAGTAAATTGGTATGAAGAACAAGATGTGTCAAATTAACCTTGAAAAGTAATGAAAATGCATTAGAAAGTGATTAGAACATGTAAGATTAATCTCTACAAAGTATTGAATCAAAATAGTAGGAATCTAGTATGTAACTAGTATGAAATTGATATAAAGAACAAAAAATGTCAAAACTAGTAAGAAAGTGGTAGGTAAGTGGTAGAAAACTTGTAGGAAGAACAAGTTGTGTCAAATTAACCTTGAAAAGTAATGAAAATGCATTAGAAAGTGATTAGAACATGTAAGATAAATTTTTACAAAGTATTGAATCAAAATAGTAGGAATCTGGTATGTAACTGGTATGAAGAACAAAAATGTCGAAACTTGTAAAAAAGTGGTAGGAAACTGGTATGAAGAACAAGTTATGTTAAATCAATCTTGAAAATTAATGAAAATGCATTAGATAGTGATTAGAAAATGTAAGATAAATCTCTGCAAAGTATTGAATCAAAATAGTAGGAATTTGGTATGTAACTGTTATTAAACTAGTATAAAGAACAAAAAATGTCAAAACTACTAAGAAAGTGGTAGGTGAGTGGTAAAAAAACTAGTATAAAGGACAAGTTGTGTCAAATTAACCTTGAAAAGTAATGAAAATGCATTTGAAAGTAATTAGAACATGTAAGATGAATCTCTACAAAGTGTTGAATCAAATCAGTAGGAATATGGTATGTAACTGGTATAAGAACAAAAAATGTCAAAACTATTAAGAAATTGGTAGGTAAGTGGTAGGAAACTAGTATGAAGAACAAGTTATGTCAAATTAACCTTGAAAAGTAATGAAAATGCATTAGAAAGTGATTAGAACATGTAAGTTATATCTATACAAAGTATTGAATCAAAACAGTAGGAATCTGGTATGTAATTGGTATGAAGGAAAAAAAATGTCAAATCTAGTAAAAAACTGGTATGAGTAACAAGTCATGTCAAATTAATCTTGAAAAGTAATAAAAATGCATTAGAAAGTGATTTAAACATGTAAGATTATTAACTAAAACTAATTAAGTTCAGGAATAATTTGAAGAGTAGACTTCCAAGACAGATGAGAGCGATAAAAATCAGAATTAGTATATGAAATTCAATTAAATTAGCCATCACTTCCTCATTTTCAATTAGTGTTTTTCAACTTTCTCCAATCTTTGTTCTAGCTCTCTTTTTATTAAATTTACAAATATAAATACAGTACAATTCTTTATTAATTCATTTAGGCATCTTCACAAACACATAATGAACGGGTAGCATCTTGGTACATTTATACAACCCAGTGAAATTCGCATAACAAATTACAGCACAAAAATTGCATAATCCTTCTACAAATTAAAGATAAAAACAAACGTAAAGAGACAAATTGAATCTATCTGCAACAACAAGGATTTCAACTCCATGGATCCTCATTCTCAATTGAAAGAAAAAAGCTTGATAGAAAGCTAGAAAACTGGAATTATGCAGAGAATTTAGGAATTGCGGAGAGCAGAAACTTGAAGAAACTTTGATCTAGATAAAATCGGGGAGAATCGAAACAAGGAAGAGAGAATTTGATTGAGAGAAACGTGTGATGCAAAAAGAGGAAGCAACTAAAACTTGATAAAACAATGTATATATAGAATGTATAGAGTGAAAAGTGAAACTTAAAATTAGTTATAAAATGCAAATGATCAGTTGAAATGTATTTTTGTAATTAAATTTTACAAACCCTACATTTTCCACGATTTCGTCGTATCTTTTCCCTAAATCCTTTTACTTGTTTCAAGAGCAATATGTTGGCGGAGTTATTATTGCATCGATCCATTAGCAATGAACACAGGCAGAAAGCACAAGTGTTTATAATTTCCATTATTTATACAGCATTAAAAATTCTTCATATGGTTAATTATTTAAATAATCATTACTTTTTTCACTGTGATTTGTTTAAATTTCAAATCACTCATATAATGTTAAGAAAATATAAAATAATAGTTGTACTTTTCATATATATTATAATGCATATGTTTAGTATTTCATTTAAATTATTATAGTTAATATGATAGTTTAGCGGTTAAGATTTTTCGTCTCATAGTAAATTTTCATGCATTTGAGTTATATGAAGGACGAGGTGAGACCATGAAAAGATTACATTTACTATATATTAACTCTCATAAACTCAGCCTATTATCTTATTCAAGAGTTGATCAAGATTACAACATGTTGATATCAATCTCTTTCTTCTACTGCTTTATAAATGTATCAAAATCGATGTTGTGAGTGGACGACAAGGAAGCGATGGGCCAGGAGTGCGTGGATATGAGAGGAGCGACCCACCGTGGTGTTTCTGTGAATATAAAATATCGGGTAAGGGACCCGAAAGGTTTAAAAGAGAAAATGAAATCGATTTAGATCAGTCAAAAACTGAAATCATTGTCTCGTAGTGTAGAGTTGCCACCTGGATTAGCTATTCCAGGAATTAAAGTCCTCTGAGGCTTAACATTTGGGGGACAGCCCACTAAGACAAAGAGATTCGGGATCGGGATAGGTTTCTTACTTGTTATTGGATTACATCAAAGTACATCTACAGAAAACCATGTTTCTTAAGTGTGCATATTCGAAATTATGTCATTTTCGAGTTTATAAGGTACGATTTATCGCACATGCGGAAAGCAGTAAATCCATACATAAAATAGTAAATAAATGCGGGAAAATAAAATTACAAATTACAGATGCTCGGGGGATGCAACCGCCCGGCTAATCTATTAATTATATTTCCTTAAAAAATAATTGCAATACCCGAAGGAAAATAAAATCCTATGCATACATCTAACCTAATCTACCCGCATCCACAGAGGTTAGCACATGGGATATAGCACAACATGAATATTTACACATATGCTCGATTTGATTTTGGCGAGGCTCGTGTAGCCTAATTAAAATATTTGATTTTGGCGAGGCTCGTGTAGCCTATATATATATATATACAT
>CATIWQ010257834.1:0-25062 GCA_949673415.1 Euphorbia schlechtendalii | reverse complement strand
TAGCTAATTAGAGAAAAACAAATCACGCTTTACAAGCCTACAGCGTGGTAACTAGAATTCAAAAGAAAACAAATTTTTCCTAAAGAATAGGACTTCTCAACTGAAACAAAGACCAATTCAAAATAATAATTAATCTAACATTTGTATTTGGCTTTATTTTATGTGTTATAATCAAAATGGAAATCTGAATCCAATCTATAATTTTACCTTTATTTTTTCTTGAAAACTCTACAACTCGGTATTCTTTTTCTTCCTATTATTTTTCCTTTGCTTTCTAACTGTTACACGTGGGTTGTTTTATGACAGTTTTGTTTTGTAGGCAAAAAAGTTTATTATTTTCTTTTTGAACTTTTAGCAATTTTATTCTAACAAATTACATTATTCAACATATTTCAGATAAAATGCAACACAAACCTACAACTCTTTTTCGAACTCCTAAAAGTCAGAATTTCATTACAAATTAGGCAGGGTTTCGCAGAAATTTGCAAAGCAATTTATCTTCAGCAAAATGCAAAACGTGCTATAAACCACAAATATTTCGGATTTTTTTGAGTAATATTTTAGGACTCTAGTCATATTGGAAACAACTATCTTATATGAAAATATTTGAGTTATAAAGATTTTTTAATTTTTGAGAAACTTGAAACTCGAACCATCTACCTTCTTTTTTCATAAGAGTTTGTGTGGATGTAAGTTTTTGAAGGGAGGGAGAGTGATTAAAAATAAATAGATTCCTATGTTTGTTTTGAATAATTTTAATGGTGAGAATGGATTGGAGGAGAAATCAATTAATTTCATTTACCTACGACTTCTCCATTTATAATTCCACCAAATTGGTGGAATTTGGATGAAACATGAAATTGTATATTTTAAAACTAAATTTTTCATTAAATTTCCATCATTTCCTCCAAAACATAAAATTTTAAGATTTTTTCATTCTTTTAAAATTTTACCTCTCCCTCTACATTTCATTCATCATTTCAAAATTCTTCAATACTTTGATCCTAAACAATCAGGGAACGAGGGGTGCGCCACCTAATCAAATCTCATTATGAAAACATATATAGTGCCCGGTTACTATCAATATTGCCATTGTGATCATTGCATAATACATCTATCATGAACAAGCAAAACGAGTTGCATACCATACCACTAACTGTAATTTTTATTACACATATGGGTGAAATGAATGATTAAGAAACCATTTTTTAAATAAAACTGAAAGGAGGTCATACATCCTAATCAGATTGACACCTCCGAGAAAATCAGATATTGTGTTTTTATTTAATTTTATTATAAATGCAAATTAAAGGTGTGGTAGTATTTTAATTTCGATGAAGTCACAAATGTCCAATATAAAAGGAATCTGGTCAGAACAAGTTATATTAATATTCATTCATTTATGGTGTGGCTTCTCACTTTCAATATGCTACATCATATCATATCTAGTTTTCAATCATTCTTTTGAGATATAATGTGATATTTTGTTAATGTGGCTGATTGTGAGGTTTTAACTCACAGTTTCAGTTTTCTTGGATGATCACCCGACTTAGTTTTCAATTATTTGTATTGAGGATCAAGTAAAATAAATTGGAAGAGAGCTCCCAACCAAAAATTTGTCCTTATCAATATATAAGAAATCTGTAATTGTATCAAGGGTCTGAATCACACGTCAAAGAATCCAATACCAATTCCCTTAATTTTCTATTTTCTTGTAAAATAGAAATTGATTGATTTTTTCAATGTTTTCGCCACTCCAATACACAATTGACCAATTGTATATCCAATTCCCTGCTACATCCACCAAATTAGAATGTGTAAAGTTCAAAACTTGGCCACCTCTTAATATTTAAATGGTTTTTGCTAGATGAGGGAATCGAACAATTCAAAGAATATGTTTTTTGAAAATGTACATGTTTTGTGTTGATTTCAATTAGAAAGGTTGAAAATGCTATTTGCACTTAGGTGCCTAATTAGAAATTGCCAAATCAGTTAGATCAGTTAATTATATTAGTTAATTGCAACCATTATTTACATATTAGTTAATTATATTATTAGATAAATAAAATAAACACTAAAATTAGTAGGTAAAACACTAAAATTACTCGTGAAAGGTCATGAATTCAAGTAATAGCTTTTACAAAAAAAACAAGTACTTTCTCTTTTCTTTTATTGTATTTTATAAATTCATTAATGCTAACAATAATAAAGAAATAGAGAAAAAATCAGCATAAACACACACTAGTTCAAAATTTTATCAAGGTAATGCAACTCAAAAATAAAACAATTTAGTTCTCAAATGGTTACATGTCTGCAACATCTTCAATGCATTACCATTTCAAGGTTTTGCACAAAAGAGATAGCAAACCGGGAAATAACCAAATCAAATACAAAAGTAAAGAAACAAAAATAGAAAAGGGTTTTTAAGCTCAGAAAAGATACATATGACGATGGTAATAATTTTCGGATAGACAACGAACTAGGCCTAGAGGTTCTGCTCAACGAGATAATCGCCCAACCTCTCGACAACCATGTTGCATTGTCCGGGAGTCACGGGTTCCTCATAGATACCAAATACCAGAGCTTGACCTGTCTTCTTTATGGTTATCCCTCCTGATCCCTGTAACAAAAATCATCCATTTTTCTGTTTAACAACCTGAATCGAGGGTTCTATGATTCGCTCTAAACTTGAATTTTCAGTGTTGGTTTGGTACTTGGTATCAATATAGTTTGATAAGTCCACATCTTTGGCTACATTATTCCATAGGGCACGTATGAATCGCTAACCGAAAGATGACAAATTGAAGGGTCTGATTGATATCTAAGAATAAAGTTGGGTTTGGGCTAATTTGCCTTGGTAAAAGATTAGAAGGTGCAAATAGACCCTTTTTTGTCTCCATCTTGACTTGATACAAATCAAGCTGATACCTTTATTAGATGCAGTAATAGTTTTAATCAATTATAAGAGCTCAAGAATTAACATGTATGGCAAACCATAATGACCAAAGCTATTACATATGTAGCATGGAAACAGAATGAAACATGAAACAGCAACGCAAGGAAACGTAATTCCTGTTAAAACTGAAAGTAGAAGACTACGACAATAATTGATAATATAATTGGAAATCTCTGGAAAACAAGAAAAACTACAAATGATTCTAATGGAAGGAAACGAGTGACCAACTTTTATTATTTAAAAAAATAGTTTGGTAAAGTTTTTTTTACTTTCTGTGAATTTCACTTTCCGAAGTAGAAAAGAAACAAACAAAAGTTATCTTCTACAGTTTCAGTGGTAATCATCCTTGATTGGAGACATCAATCCAATAGTAAAAGCAACCATAAGATTTCAAGAACCAATTTGTATGGCAAACCATAAGGAATAGCAATTATATACGATTGTGGCATTGAATATAATGCTGCATAATGGTGGTTGGATGAATTAGATAAAATGATGATAAGTGTGAGTTAAGAAGAAGGCACCTTCTTGCCACGAATAACAGCACCAGGCTCGCCTTGGATAACCATGTATTTAGTGCCCCCAAGGTGTAGACCTGTAGGGGCAAGATGCCCTGGTTCATCAAAATCTTTCATTATGTCACTTACCTCTGTTGGCTTCAGCTGCAATTTCAACAATCCAATCCAAACATCAACTTTCTACAAACTCTAGAAGAGGATACAAGAACAAATGTGAATCTACCTATAAGATTTTATGATCATATTTTTTTTGTTCAGCATTAATCAACATACAATCAAATTAGACCGCGATTAAATGAAATGCAGGAGTTGTTACACATAAAACCAGATCAAGCAAATAAGAGAGCCGAATAATCATAGCAATATCGAATAAAAGCAAGACGAAAACCAGATCAACTCAACTGTGAAATGAAAATGCAAGCGAAGATGCTCAAATCAGTGCAGAATTTTCAAAATCACAAATCCATTAACATGCAATGAAACCTATAATCATCATCGGAATAATGGACTCACTGATTTGATGACCAACACAAAATCGAAGAAGATGAAACAAAAATCGAAGGAGATGAAGCGCGTTAAGGAAGATGAAAAGGAGAAGAGACAAAGAGATAGACTAGAGGAAAACAATAACAATATCGATTAAAGCTAATTATAAGCCTTGAATTAGAAGATCAAAGCATTGCAGCTATTCCGGTGTTCAAAATCACAAATCCATTTACATGCAATGCAACCTATAATCATCATCGCAATAATGGAGGCACTGATTCGATGAATTACACAAAATAACAGAAAATCGAATTAGAGAATGAATGAAAAAATGAGAGACCTGAGGGAAAGAGGAGCTCTGAGCCCAGGTGCTACCATCATGGCCAACAATGGCAGAGGCGGAGAGATGATGACCACTGCCGTCAATGTCACACATCAAGTGGTCATCGACGTAAGTTTGCCACGACATTATTGGCAAGCTTTTTGAGTGCAGGTGTTTTGTATTGCGAAGGAGAAGAAGAAGAAGAAGAAAGCTGATGAAAATTTTAGTTAGGGGTGGGGTTGGGTTATTGTTAAGATAAATAAATTAAGGGCGTTGATTGCGGAGAAGGATCAGATCTTGTGGCTGTGATTCATTGTATCTCTCAACCCTTTCCTCTCCGTTTATTTCTCTTTCCTTCTGGTCTACCGTTATTTTCTTACTTCCTCAACTTTGACCCATTTTAGTATTTTACCTGTGACCCTTTCACATTTTTACTAATCCCCCCCCCCCATGTTTCATATTTTTATACATTGAGCTCCAAAGTTTCAATTTCACTTTTCTTGTCGAATTCAATTCACATTTAGTCAAGTGATTTTAATGTTTTTATATGAAAATAATTAAGCATTTAAGTCCTCAGATAACGAGACAATTAAATAGCATAACACGTCAAATTCTAAAATCTGATTCTTATATAAATATCAATGTAGTATTTTAGATATAATAAAATGAATTCAATTAAATTTTTCAAATTTGGATTTTAAATATATACGATTGTATTAATCATATATGAATAGCTTCCCTGTGGAAAGTCCAAATCACCTTCCATGGAAAAAAATGAATATTAATTGTTTGGTTACATTCATATTCTCTTCGAATCTTTTTAAAAATATAAAATTTTGAAAATGTCGGATATCAAATATAGGATCTCTCACATCTATTTTGAGATGTGTTTTAATTGAGCTACACCAGTCATATTATCTCCAGATAATCACTTAATTAGGTAAATGCAGCCCAATCTCATCACTAAATATTTGGTACATGATTTTTAAATTAAGAATCTTTTTAATGATAATGCAAAAGAAAATCATCGGCCGAGTTTTAAACAGAGAGTAATATATCATCAGAAATTGATTTAACTGCAAATACTTTGCTGTAATTCATAACATAGGGAATTTAGATTGGCACGCCATTTTTTCATTTAAAAAACCAAAAATTACCCCAACATGAACATAAATTAGATTACATTTACACTCTAAGATGCCGACAGAAAATTTTTGTTAAGCATTGATTAAGTTAATTATGCTAATTTAATGACTAATTGTCTTCACAATAAAGTAACATTAATTCTATATTGACACCAGTTATTTGACACCCATTGATACCATGCAATCTCCACCATTCATCTTGTTTTGATCTTATGGTACAGCTTTATTTTCAATGGTGTTGGTTGGCCTTGCTTGTTACAGATGAATTTCGTCGATGAGTAAAAATTGGACTTGAAGTTCTTGAGATTTGAATTCATGAAATTCATCATGTTATAACTAAAACTCACCAATTTTGATGAAATTTTGCAAATCTACATTTTTTAAGAATAAAATTAACGAAATTAAATTATTTTTATTTTTTTACATCGATTATACTGAGCATAGGAATTCAATGTGAAATTTATTTCAAAATGAATTCCAATTCTTAAATTCATTTGTTCCAAGCAATGTCAAAAATGATAAAATTTGGGAAATTGTCAATTTTGCACATTTACATTCTTAGGGTTTGGATTTAACATTTTCTCGTTAAATCCATAAGTGACATGTGTATATTATATACTCCCTCCAATCCTGTATTTTTGACATTTTAGCTTAATGAAAAAACTCCTAAATAATTATCATTTTATGTTGACAATACCCCTGTTAATACTTGATCATGTTAATTAATGTTTTCTAAATTCTTGTGCATAATTCGAATACATCCACTATAAAATAATTGACGTAGTACATGTTATATATCTAGTATATATTTATTATATGCATGTTTTATATTTACTATATTTTCATGTAAGAGTAATAAATATATTTGTTATATATGTGTTATATACGCATGGGTTATATACTTCTTATAGACCTATTATAAATCTGGAGTATAAAAAAAGTAAATATGAAACTGTTTTTCATAAAAAAAAATGAAAAATTGAAATTTAAAAGAGATTTTTTTGTAATTTATATATTCTAACTTGGGCTTTTACGTAAAAAAAAGCCCTATGCAATTGGATTCCTAAGCTCATGATCACTTACCACGGAAAACATATACTAATTTATATATCACATATAAATATTAATATAGTTTGGACCAAATAATTTTATTAATTTAAAAAGATATCCATTAATCGATAAATTAATAATTATTAATTTATAGAGAGCTTTTGATATCAACCAAATTTAAACTTTATTCATGTTGATTTAAATACAATGAATCATATTATTGTATACTTGAATGACATAAAGAAACACTCAACTTATTGAAGATAATTAATAATTTTTTGATACAGTTCGAAAGTAATACATTAAAGCTTTCATGTGCAATAAGAAAGATTAGAGTTCATAAAGAAGATTTAAACTTAAAGATGAAGCAAACAACAATAAAAGCATATTTTATAAAATTTTAATATATTTTTTATTACAATTCGGCAATTTTATATTGACACCAGCTTGTTTGACACTCATTTATACTTTACAATCTCTACCATTTATCTTTGGGTAGTTAGATTTCCACCATGAGATGAAAACAAGATGGATGGTGGAGATTGCATAGTGTCAATGGGTGTCAAACTATTGGTGTCAATATAGAATTACTGATTACAATTATGGTGAATTATTAATTTATGATATTGTTGTGACCATATATTTATAAAGAAATTTTTGAAAAATTATTATCTTATCGAAATTGCTCATTCAAACAGGGACCGAAAAATATATTATTTTAGAGAGCTAACAAGAAATCAACCAGTTGCCTTTTAAAATAATATATATTTTGGTCAAATGTGCAATTACATTTTTACAAATAACATACATTATTCAAGGTGATTGATCAAACTAGTTATTAACTGAAAAATAAATTGGAATGGATAAAGTCTTTTTGGGGTTGATGTAACAGTCTCCACATAATCTAACACAAAGCTCATGAACTTTCAACACATATAAGTGTACATCTTACCTGCAAAGTAATTTCAAATTGAGGATAGTTAACAAAAGAAAAAGAAAGTTAAAGTTCACATTTCAACGTTAATTAACTATTTGCTAGAGTTAGGGTTCTTCTCACAATTAACCGAGTTTTTTCGTTCAATCTTCGTTGTTGTCCGTTCGATTTTCGGAGTTCTTCCTGCAATCTATTTCATATACCGGAAAAAAAAATTAATTTTCAACATTAATTATTATAACTGGCATCTAGTCTTTGATACTTGTTGAATTAAGAAAATATCAATTACTCAAATATACATGTTGTATTACTAAGCCAATGAAATCACCTGTAATTCAAATTTTAGCACATTAATCTACAAAGTTAAGACTAATAAAACTGGAATAAATCATGCATCAAACATTATAATTGGACAAAACATTTAGAAAATCCTCAAAACTAACACACCTGAGAAATGGAAAAAACAATGGCATGAAAACTTACCAATAATGTATATTTTCCTACACCATCCATGCCACATGATCCCCCATTCTTATTTGTAGCACCGCAATTTGTAGAAAGTATAAGCTGAAGAAAACAACAACTTAGATATATAAGGAATATAACAACAAATTTCAATTAATGGCTCTTGAAGCCTAAAAGAAAGAACATTTACAAACCTAATCATAGAAGAAAATAAAACCAAAACCCAGTATACAGTCCACAATGTCAAATATAAAATTTAGGATTTTCAGACATGAACAAGGGAGAAATTTAAAGAGTTGTCGGCATTCAGATAAATAGGGGCAAAATCGGGATTAGTCCGAATGTGGGCTTTAGTTTTATTAAATGGGCTATAGCCCACAACTTCTATTAGCTTTAAAACTCTAACAACATACAAATGATGGTTCTACCACATCAAATAAATGTAAAGTTATGCGCTAAATAATCAAATACAAAATGAGATATTTTTTTATGCAATTATTTTATTTTGAAAACAAAAATTTAGTTGGATTGATATTTGTAACCAAGTAAATTTAATTTATAATTTCATTTTTCAGGCAGTGAAAAATAAACAAATTATTTAACGATGAACTCTGCATCAAAAGAATACCCATGATATTCTTCACCTACGTGGACTAATGTGTGAAGTTTGTAACAAGATTTATTCTTTTAGTAGAGAAATTATTGTGAATGTATAAGAAAAAGATTTGCAAAACATTTTGAATGGAAGTTCGTCCCCTGATAGAGAATTCAGGCTCCGTCATTGGTGACGGTAACAGATCGCTGCGTCTGGGAATGACTCTGGCATCACTTGACATAAACGAGTTGGGGAGCGAAGCAACTATCGGTATGACTCAAAGGTTCGATCTTATTTGTTAAGCTCCAGTTGGACCATGATTAGAAATCCAATGTGTGCCTTAGATTTTGCATGGGAAAGTCTTAGCCCAATGTTGGCTTTCGATTACATGTCTACTTATCGTGAACAATTTTATCTCAAACGATGTATTTAATTTACAAAAAAATTAATTAATATATTTTATTTGATTTTTTACACTGTTTTAAAAGTTCTCCGTCAAGATCCGCCTAGACGTTATTTTGAGGGTTGTCGCCTGACTACTCCTAGCGTCTAAACACTGTTGACTAGCGCCTAAATCTTTCTAGGCCCAGGTTAATTTTTGTCCGCCCAACTAGCACCCTTTTTAGTCTGTACAGTTTGACTCTAGTCCTCAATATGTAGGGAATCGATGATTTTGATTGATTTGGTTTTAATGGAATTTTTTTATGGAATGATACATATTGTACTCCTAGTTATTGTTAGAGACAAATTTAATCTCAGTGCTAACTATCAGTTGAGTAGAGCTCAATTAGTATACCTCTCAAAAAAAGAGGTGCAAGGTCTTGGATTGATACCCGATCTCTTCAAAAATTCACATTCTTAAAAATATTTGGTGTTACCTGTTGATATCAATCAAATATAGAACTTCGAGGTACACGTTGCCGAACCACAAGCTAGACCCGAGCCCTCTCGGTTTCTCCCCTAGGCTCCCGCTCGTTGGCCAATGCCAACGGCATACAGAGACCTCAAAGCGATTCTAGAAGCTTGGAGGAGAGGATGCCACATCATCGGTTACGCCCTCGGGCTTCGACCATGCCAACGCCAACGTCAGCCTTCAGTACTGTTATGTACGGAGACCCAATCACCCAACGACCTCATTTAATGCGGACGTGGCTTCGCCGCCAACAGCCCAACAAAAAGGTGATGGGGGCCCCCCGTTATGCCACATGTATGCCAAATTCCTATATAAGCCCCTCAATTCTTATATCTCATGTACTTCTTGATATCTCATATATTGTTCTCACCTACTCACATTTCGTTACTAACTTGATCGTCTGAATGCTAATACCGATTTTTAGCCAAACCTTGTGTTGTAGGAAACCAGAACTAGTCCATTCAATCCCCGAAGAATGATCGATTCATTCCTTATTTGATGAATCAAGATATGCATGAGCTCAATCTATGTATGTATATCTAAACTAACTCTTTTAAACCTCTCTGAGAATATCATGCATTTGAAAAAAGCTTAATATATCCAAAGACTTGCATGTATATAATAATGGTATCGAGGTTGTTTAAAACTTAGAAGAATAGTCTCTTGATAACATTATATGCATATGTAATATCTTTATGAAAGATTTAGTTTAGCCTTAATGCATCATTATCCATAAATTATCCAAAAAGTTAGTTGTAAATTATAACTTTCAAAAGCTTCATATACACCATTATACTTGCAAAAAATGCATCAATTTTCTCATCTTCAATGTCACGAGTCAACTTCTGATTTGTTGTTAAGATGATCATAGTAGTCAAAGGCGCACCTAGGCGCGACTAGGTTCTCGGGCGAGCCCTTGCGCCTTTTGGGGATTTAGGCTAATTTTTGCGCCTAGAGCATCCCAAGGCGTGTCTAGGCGGCCAAAAAGCCAATGGCACGGCCTTGCGCCTTTAGTGCGCCTCAGCGCCTTGACTACTATGGAGATGATTATCTGAAAATTCGCGTTTTTGAAATGTCAAACCAATCAAAACAGAAACGTAGCAATTAGGGGGTAAACCAGACATGTTTGTGAGCTTCCTGGAGGACCGAACCATTCAAAGCCTTAAGTTTTAAGGGTCGGGCTTGAAAATGATCTTGTGACTCAAACCTAGGCTCGGCTCGAGCTCGGAGTTTTAAAGTATGGGTTGTATTGGCCTTGGGGCGATGTTCTTAAAAAAAAGCCTGACTAAACCCAATCCACTCGATAAATAGGTTTAGGGAAAACTGACACATTTTAAACAAGTTTGGGAAGGTATACGACACATTTGAAAGTTCAGGATGATAAGTGACTACTTTAGACAAATTATGTGGGTGATAATTATGCCTCTTTAATTTATCTATTTTAGTAATAAGGAGTATTTTTTCTGATTTTTATATATTGTAAGAGTTGAACCTTCAATCTCATGCTTCTTAAATTCTTTTTGATGTGATGATCATCTGATCATTGCTTGATAGTTAATAGTTACTTTGTTTTGACTAAAATATCATGTACCTTTTCCGGTAACTCATAGTTATGTATATCATGCAACTTCCAATATGTTTTCGTGAAATTTAAACTTAGATTTATGACCGTAAACTTAAATTTACCTTTGCTTTTTTTTATAACAATTTATCATTGCTTCACCTATTGAGCCAGCATTTTAGTAGTGCAAAATAGTTAAAAGCTATTGTAATGCACTATTATTTATAAAGTTGAAAAGATTATGAAGGTATGTTATTTCTACAAACTAATAGTGAAAGCAACCGTAAATTTCGTGCATTGGCTGATGAGAAACATCGATTTAACTACCAAGTACCAAAAAGCCATAGCATAGTCAATTTGGATTGACCCACCATTTTTTCATTTTAAAAAATTATAAATTACCCCACCATTAACATAGAATTATGTTGCATTTACACTCTATAATGCCGACAAAATGTGTTTGTTAAGCATTGATTAAGTTAATTATGCTAATTCAATGACTAATTGTTTCCAAATAAAATAATAATCCATTTAATTGATACGGCTTCATCCTCACAATTTTATTTCTTCTTTTTATCCGGTGGAAGGGGAATTTGGGTGTAATCGTTTTAAATATTAAAAAAATATTGATAACAAATAGGTGAGAGATTGGTCGGGTTGGTCCAAGAACCGAACTATACCAAATAAACCAAAGACCGAATAGCAGAAAAATTAGAAACCTAATACCAAATCTATTAATATTAATTCGGTCCGGACCGAACCTAAATATTTACATGGATTATTATTATTCGGAGACAATTAGAATAAAACCGGAATATTTAGGTTTGGTTCCGTAAAATTTTCTTTTGATGTAAAAAATTAATTATTGTTTGGGAGAACAAAGTAAATATATAACTATTCTTTATGTTAAAAAATTAACTATTGTTCGGGAGAGAAAAGTTAAAATGTCATTGATCATGATACCTAAAATCAATATACATGATTTTTTTTATGAAATATATACACGAAATTGAACTCAAATAAAGAACATAACTCAAAGTTAATAAATTGAACTAGCAGTCCTCGATAAAATGCAAAATTGAAAGGGAAAAAGTTTAACCCAAGTTCATAATTCAAAGCACTTTTTCCATTTCAACAATTAACGAAATAAGAATAAGAATGAAAGAAATTGTGTAATAACAATTTTAAAAGTTATATAACTTCGTTAAGTTCGGTTTTCAGTTTATTTGATTTTTTTTCTCAAAATCTAAAACCGAACCTAAAACTAAAATAGTAAAATATTAGAACATGGAATCGAACCAAATTAGTTAGGTCAGTCAGATTAGTTCTCAGGTTCAGTTTGATCCATTAGATTTCTTGTTCTCTCCATTAACATTTGTATTTTGAATTTTAGACCCATGTTTGATTAACCCGGAAAAAAACGATTTAAATGCCAAAACCCTGCTTTCCATCGTAGTCTCAGTTATTACATACATGCATCGTAACGATTTGTCGATTACGGTAGTTACAACTAATAGAGCAAATTTGCTTAGAATTTAGGAATTGCAGCTCCTTGATCATAATAATAATCCAAATTAATCACTCTTACTACCATTCTTCTCATATGTTTTATACTCCCATTCACTCCAACTTAGTCTCCGTTTTTTTCAACTTCCAAAAGTTAAACTAGACTAATCTGAGTTGAAGTGAACTAAAATAAAATGGGTCGAACTAAAATGAACTTATTTTAGTCTAAATTTATAACTACGTGTATTTGAACTAAGTAGATAAAATTGAACTGTATTGGAGTGGAAGTGAAGTGATTTGTAGTATAAGAGAACATGAACTAGATTTACAGCTAACCTCACAAGTCCTATATTTATATCTTTATTCGTTGTGAAGCACATCCACTTGGAATTGAAAAAACAAAAACAAAGATGCTACTGTTGCAGAGTATATGTGTGCATTAAGGCCCACCAATTGAAACATAAGAAGAAGACGAAATTTCGGTGTATTCAACTCGTATGATGAAAGAACTAATATATACGAATAAAGTTTAAAGAACAAGCAAAAGCAAAAGGCAATGGGACATGGAAAATGAAATGGTGAAAATTATGGAGTTACAATCATGCTTGCTTCTATATATGAGCTAATCAACTTGATTTTGTGTATTTACAATTATACGTCTATGAGTATATATCACTTTTATAGTGTGGAACTTTAATATTGTGTACATCACGTTATACTTACACTTGAAGTATATAATGAATTACTTATTATCATGTTTTTTAATAAGAATCTTACATCAGAGTAAACCAATATACTGTTACAAGTTTGTGTTTTGGAAAACCAAACAAAACAAATAAAACATCTTACTAAATTTAGAAGAACATTATCTTAGTGAGAGATAGAAAAACTTACAAATATATTAAGGTCATAATCTGTTGGACTGTAAAAAAAATCTGCTACAGTATAGTTATGCGTATTTATAAATTGTAATAAAATAAATTTGATTCAATTTAATTCAACTTTTAGAAGTTAAAAAGAACAGACCTAAAAGAAAAATATAAAGAAAACTAAAATAAAATCATGAGTTCGCTATTTATATTTTCTCAAGATCATTTTAATATCGCAGATTCACAATCATAAAAACTTCGACTTATTCCACAACACCAAACGATATTGCAGACCGAAAAAGATTAAATAATCTTACTTAATTAAAATATATAGATCTATTTGTCTCGTTTTTAATTTATCTTTTAATTTTTGATTTAAATTCATAATAGATATATGCTTTATTATATGTAATTTTTGAAATGTTTTATGTTTTAAAGATTACAACATCTTTATTTTTCACTGTAAGGGCTACATTTAGTTTTAGTTCATTCATATCATAGATAGTAAGTTTTTGTTCTTGCTTCCCACAAATTAGTAGAAGTTGAATATCATTTACTTGAAGTCGTGTATACACCACTAAACTTTAAATGTTCTCACTTATCTATTGATTTGTTTACAAATTTCTTACAAGTTACAATTTCTTATACGAGCTTCGGAGTTATGACCTTTTGAGCTAACTGAACACACAAAGTTTTTGTTCCAACTCAACCACGCATGGCTTTTAAATAACAAGCTTCAGAGCCAACTCAACACGTAGAGCTTGTGACATATAAAATGTTTACCAATTCAATGTGTTGAGCTTTTAAACTTGCCGTTTTTTCTTTGTTATCCAACATTCTTGAACCAAAAACAAAGCTTACCATGGTACTTCAATATTGATGGATTGAACCAGTAAATAATTTGGTATGTGAAGAATCATGTTGGTATGATCTCACCCACGAGGTTAGATAAGTTGGTAAAATCACGGTGTATCAAGATGTTTCTTCTATTAAAGATACTTCAGTTTTCAATCTCAAATTTTGTGATGCGCATTTGATGACAACAACATGATGAAGATTAGCATGAACTAAATAAACTATGCAGAGATTATTGTTAGATATATTCAATAACAGAACACCAAACTACTCTTAATTTTGTGGTATAGTTCTTTGCTAGTTTATATGGTAAAAATTTGTATTATATTATTTTCTTTGTTGACCATCTGATCTTAACTATTTGGACGAACATGGACGCATGAACTTAACACGGACTACATTTATTCACAATTTAATTTGAATTTTTATATTTTAGAAAGTCTAGTGTTGAATGTTTATGATCAATGTAACTGAACTTAGGATCTTTAAATATCTTAATTTCGAATCATATTGAGGGTGAAGTTAGATTTTTATATAACTTAAACTCAATTCAACAAACTAAAGAAAAATACAGTAAGATGAGTGGAAAAGAGGTGTGTATACCAAGTGAAGTGATGGTTGTTTTTGAATGTTTTTTGAATGGTTTAATTATCCACTACCTCAAAATAATATTTCATTGACCCCAGAATTATCATTACATTACCTATTTCTTTCCAAAGTTTTGACTTTTACATGTTACCATTTAGAAAAAAGTCTACGCATTTGCATTCCACCGCAAAATCGTCACCTTATCGTCATCTTTAAAACTTTACATCTCAAATTTTCTACAAATTATTGTTGGTAAATTAGTTATACGCTATTTGTAAAATTGAAAACGTGTTCAAAAGTTTTTTTTTAAATTGTTAGTGATGACAATATTTTATCTCAAAAACTAAATCATACATTAATTTTCACTTAAAATTTTGTGTGTTGATTGTGTAAAATTGGAGATGATTCCCTTGTATTATTGTTGATTATTCTCGAACACGCTATTACAGATTTGTATCTTCTCTTTATACTATAAATATGAATAGATTAAATGCAAATTTAGATATAAAATTATGAAAATGTCGTCAAAATGATGTCAAATGTCAATAATAACACAATCGTAGAAACGAATTAGTAAACTATTTATTGTTGAATATCTTATTGAAATATCTTCTTTGATTTGAGTTACAATTACCTTCTGAGTAGTGGTAGTGTAATAACTTTCCACATTGGAGCAAATTTTGTTAATAAACTTCTTTTTTACTATATTTTTCATCTAATGTGGAAGTGTATACCGAAATTTTTTAAGAGTTTATTGATAGCTATAGGGGCGAACGTTGCGTTGATACAAGTCCCCTTGTACTATTTTGTTTCACAAATTTATATTTTAGACTTTATATAAAATTCACGCTTAATTTACTTTCATTCAATTTAATTTACGTGAAAATGAATTTAATGTTGATGATTTGATAATACTTAATGCCTTGGTGGTACAAAATTTAATGTAACGATTATAAACAAAATATTGGGACCTTAACATCAAATAATTTCTACAAATTGAAAAAATGCAAAATACTAATAGAAACTATGTTTAATATGGAAAATAGCGGCGCCGAAGATCGGCGTCGAGATACAGTTACGATTGTGCCGAACCGCCAGCGAATGCCACGTAGGACACATATTGTTGGCTACAGAAATAGACCAAAAGTAATTATTAGTTGTAAATTGAATATTTGATAAGATGATTGGCAGGATTTTTCTTTAGGACAATTTTACCCTTATAAAATGTCTCTGACAACGTGATGACAGCCTTAACCCAGCTGTGCTGACCCCACCCCCCTTTTTTCACTTATGTCATAACTTTCATTCTATTTCTTTCATCTAAATTTGCTATTTTTATTTCTCAATATATTATATATTGCCAAAAAAATATTAACCTACTAATTTGTCATAACTATAATATGAATCAAGTCAATTTTTATTTAGTGATAATATACAACAAATGTAAATTGACTTTTTAATACACATAATAAGGAAATAAACTTGACATAATGTATATCATTTTTACTAAAATATAATTTAAAAGTCAAACCTTACATAAATATGATATGTTTTTTATATTCTAATCTTTGACAAATGACGTAGTTATTTGACGAGAAATTTTGAATCTAAAACTCTCAATTCAAATGCTATGTTAAAAAATTAAAATACATTTGTGAAATATTACAACAATTACAGCATTTACATATATAATTATATATTAACAAGGATCACATTAAAATCAGATTATCAAGGATTGAAACTCGTTGCATCGATAATTACTGTTGTTTGGAATTATTTTCATAATCTTTACCCGAATGAACACAACTCGATGGGTTTGAGGTCTTTCTAACTAAATCTCTCAATGTTTCAAAAGAGACCTCCTTATGTTTCTCCCCTAATGGGTACAACCAAAAACTTTTAGATTTAGCATATTGGGGGATCTTAATCACATGTTCTTTAATACTCTATAACAATAGGAATCCCATAAGATGTGTTTTAAAACTCAGGCGAGATTTTTTGAAATACTGTCATATATAATTGGAGGGTCAAGTGTTGCCAAAACCCAGATGAATGTTGTCAAAGACCATAAATATGTCGCTAAAGTCCAAAAGAAAGGCGCCAAATCCTGAAAGTGTTACCACAACCCAGATAAGTGTTGCTACATGAATTTGTAATTTTATTATACGAAATTTATGTTTTAGTTAAATTTATTGTTTTAATTCATTAATAAATATTAAAAATTTAAAAACATTAATATGCTTAGTCCTTGTCTAGGTCCCGCTTAGGAGGTCCCAATATATCTCTGCTTAAGTCTTTGAATGCTCTAATCGTCCGACTAGCGCCTTTCGAACATTGCTCATAAATCCCTTCTTTTATGAGTATTATATGAAAATTGTAGTTTATAACTCATTAAAACTGTTAAGAATGAATATCTCACATCGTTATTGGAGGATCGACTGAGCTTATATATAAACAGGGTCCTGAAAGCTTTAACCTGAATGACGCGTTTTAAAGTTGTGAGGTTGGTTGTAAACGGCGCTAAAGCGGACTATATCGTTCAAACTGTTTATAACACGTTATCAACACGATCGCGATTAGGGGGTTTGTTAAGAATGAATATCCCACATCGCTCTCATAAGATCCATTGAGCTTGTATATAAACAGGGTCTTGAAAGCCTTAACTTGAATGACGCGTTTTAAAACCGTGAGGTTGACCGTAAACGACGTCAAAGCGGACAATATCGTTCAAGCTGTTTATAACAAAACTTAATTTACTAGGCTCATAATTTATAAAAGTAGAAGTTCATGAATGGTGATGATATAATTACAAGTAAATATGTTTATCACTAATTAAAAATTAAAAATACATAAAAATAAAATTTCCGAATTATTATTTTACTTTTACAACTATATCTTATTGGTAATAGTTGTTTGGTTTAAAAATTAAAGAAATTGATTTGACTATCATTACTTATAATTATTCTAATTCACAAATAAATAAATAAAATTATTTATGTAGTAATAAATTTTTTTCATCAAGTTAATGAAAGCACATTTTTATTGTTATTTTTAAGTAAATATTACATTTTTATTATTATTAACTAAAAGATACAAATAAATGGTTACTTAAAAAAAGTATAATACAGAAATTCAATATATATAGAAAAAAATATCACATTATTTCAAATGATATATAAAAAAGAAAGTGGTGAACTGGTGATCAAACGATAAATTATACAAACTAGTGAAGCTTGAAAACTTAAATCAAGATGAAGCTAATTCTTAAATTTTGATTGAGGTCAAACATAAAGAACAAGGCTTTCAATAAATATTATAATACTCTTAAATACAAAAATGTCCATTAACATTGAAAAATAATATTTCTTTCAAGCTAACTACGTCCTAACTTAAGTCAACTTGCATATAATGTTTAATAGCCTACCCATTTCCATGACAAATTAGTCAGCCTAAATACATTGCATTTATGTATTAGTAAGTAAATGGTCTAGTGATATTGTTTTCTAAAATATGTCGTTTTTATAATTTTAGCTCAAATATTGACTTGTGGTGTTGTATAGTACAATTTTTCAAGAAATTACAAGACGTTAAACATTAATATAAAATTTGAATCATATATTCTATTAATATTGTCATATCTATGGTTGTTAACTATTTTAAACTCGGTTTTAAATGTTTGTATCAGTACATCAACAAATGAATTGAAAGAAAATAAAAAAAATATTTGAAACTCTTGATTAAACCATAATTCGGCTGAAATATAATTACTTGTATGAAAAAGGTTTTAAATGTATGTAAAAATGGCACTAAAAGAATAAAACAACTCATGTTCTTAATATAAAAAATGCAGGTAAATTGATGATTGTCTTCCAAAATCAGTTGACATTTCGTTAGTTTATCAATTTTCAGCATTTGAGTCTACACCTGTTCATGGGCCGGGGATCCTGCCTGGCCCGGTTTGATCCCGTTACTATGGAACTGAGTTTAGACATTTATTTTCTTCAAAAGCCTAGCTCGAATTCAAGTTTGAAATTTTTGAAATGAGTTTGTTTTTCATATAAAATCCCAAGCATGATCTAATGAATGATTTTTTTATGTAATGTATATCTATATATTATGTTTAATAATTGTTTAATTCAATTTAAATATTAAAGAATGTAATTATACTGTTTATGGTACATCTATATGATTTTATTTTTAATTATATTAAATCCATACAAAATTCAAAAAGAAAATATGGGCCATGGGCCTTGCATGAGATTGATATAGTATGTCTACTCGGAGCCAAGTCCGACCTTGAAGTTTTAAAGTGTAGATTAGGCTGAGTTAGGTTGGTGATTTTTATGAAAATTCCAATCAAACTTGCCCGATGAATATTTCTATTTGAGTCTAAATAAATTCATTATATTATTATAGTGTTATTCCGCCATGTTTGCAACCGACGTAAAAAAATAATACAATATCCTTAACCTTTAGTATTATGATGTTACTATTATTGATGTTATCTGATAATTTATTACTAATTATTAGGTTCTGTTTTCTTCAACTACAATTTAATTAAGTTCTGCTCACTTCAGTTAAGTTAAGTTCAATCAAGTTCAGCTATGTGTAGTTATAAATTTATATTAAAATAAGTTCAATTAAGTTAAGTTAGTTCAATTCAGCTTTCAAAAGTCGAAGAGAACAAGATCTTAGGAATTTGTATAATAAGTAGAATTTTAATTGATATTACTATTTATTTTTATTAGTTTTGTAACTAGTTATCACCAATTCTAACCATTAAAATATTAGTTATTGTTCGATTACATAAAAATAGATTTGAAAATGGACTATATACAACTTAATAGTAAATAATTGAAACATTGGAAGTGAAAGCAAGTTCAAATAGACACTTATAGGCGTTTAGGAACTATATCTTTTAGTTGGTTATCGAAGATATAAAAGACGATTAGCAACTGCTAATATCAACGCCACAGTAATACCAAACGAGTATTTGGTGTATGTTTGGGAGCTCATTAAACAACTTTTATTTTATATTTTTAATATCAACCAACGATTTTAAGAGTTTAAATATAACTTCTCTTAACTATTTCTTACATAAAAATGTCATAAAAAATAATAAACAACTATCAATAATATCGAAAGAAATCGCAGCAGTATAACATAACGAAACCTCAATCCATTAAAATAATAGATCCAGTTGTAAATCTATACAACTTGATGAGGATGGAATGTATTTTACCAAAAGAAAATTGGAAAAAAAAGGAGGATAATCAAATATTCATAATTGTGATACGTATTTTATTTTGCCGGGAAGAAAATAAAAAAATAAAAAAAGCGCAGAGAAAGGGACCCACTAAACAACAAAGGTTGTGAGAGAGAGAGAGAGAGAGAGAGAGAAACGATAAAAACAGGTAATTTGTCATTTCATCAACGTAGATGTTTTCGAAGCTTTCCTCTTTATCTTCTTCTTCTTCTTCACTGTCATTCATTTCTAGCTTAAATAACAAAAACTTCAATTCAAACCCTAAACAGTCAATTTCTCTCAACCTCTAACAATGGATCCATGTCCATTTGTTCGTTTAATCGTCGAATCGTTAGCTCTAAAGCTCCCTCTCGCCACTAAACCCGCCGGCTCCGGCGTCCACCCTTCAACCACCCCATGTTTCTGTAAATTATCCGTCAAAAACTTCCCTTCCCAAAATGTCCTCCTTCCTCTTTGTTCCAATTCCACTGATTCTCCGCCGGACACCGCTTCCTCCGCCCTCGGATTCCACCTCGACGCCTTGGCCATCCGCCGTTTCTCCGCCAAGCCGCTCAATCTCCGGTTAGAGGTCTACACTGGCCGGATGGGCCACACGTGCGGTGTCAGTGGAGGGAAGCTGCTGGGTCGGGTTCAAGTCAGTGTTGATTTGGGTAATGCTGTGACCGGGCCGAAACTGTTTCACAATGGGTGGATGAAACTCGGAAATCAGCCCGATAAACCGACCGCCCGTCTTCATCTGCTGGTCCGGACTGAACCAGACCCGCGGTTCGTTTTTCAGTTCGGGAATGAACCGGAGTGTAGCCCGGTGGTTTTCCAAATTCAGGGGAATATCCGGCAGCCTGTTTTCAGTTGCAAGTTCAGTGCAGACCGGAACTCAAGATCGCGGTAAATTAAAATTTTCCCGTTTTTCGCTTTTATTATTTACTGTTTGTCGGGATGCGCATTTTAGTGGGGTATGCTTGGGGTGCTAACATGCGCTGTTTGTTGGCGTTAAGTCATGGTGGGGCTATAATAATTGGGGATTAAAATTAATTAATCATTATTATATGGTGCTTTTTAGGTAATAATGATTTGTCTTATTAAATAGGGGCCTATTGGCATTAGCTAATATGAGGATTAGTTACTAATTAAGCTAGCATGTGGGTTGTCAATTCCTTTGTTATACGGTAAGGAAAATGATCCCACATGTTTAAGTCTACCTATCTGGGCACCACCTTATCTTTAACATTTAATTTTTGTGCCCTTTACCATGCATTTGAATTAAATTTGATTTGACTCGTTTTTGTAGAGAATCCAGTTTTGTACTCTCAAATTTATTTAGTAGAATAATCTAGAATTTATTTTTAAAAATGTATTAAATACTTTTCCGAACGAACCTGTTATTTTTGTACAAGTCATAATGAAATTTCTGTTCAATGTGGTTGATCTTTCCACTTTTGGTATATCACCAAGAGATTATAAACCAAGAGTGAACTGAAAATTCAAGCTTTACAGAGGCACTCTGTTAAATATTTGTATAATTAATTTACATACAACACAAACACCTTAGGTACTGTTTTTAATAGAACGCCCGTGTTCTGAACACTTTAAATTGTCATTTACTCTTTTAATATATGATATGTTATATATAATATATGTCATTTTCAGTCGTCGAATAAGTAATAACGATAGTTTGTGCACCAACATTTCGTTTAAGTTATAGAACATTACCGGATAAGCCTGTATTATTCGAACCCAAAATTTGAACTTTAAATTGCTAGTTTGAGATGCTCAATTTGGATGTGTAACGTTATCATGTGTTAGTTCCTTAAAATTGAATCCTTTTGGGCATTAGGAGTTTGAATTTGATTCACTAACCATTACAGATCAGAGATTTACAGACAACTTGCATTATTTTAGAAAAGGCTCATGACATAGCTCAAATTTCAGAATGTACAACAATAATTAAATTTATATCAAAAGTTCAGTCAAAGAGACAACTGAGAATCTCCTTAACTGTCAAACTACCAATAATCTCAGATTCCCTTTCCATGTGCCAATATCTGTTCCAAATCTTTCATATGCCTTCTGTATCTCGCTTGAGTCAAGTTCAAGATTCTATTTCCAACCGTTGATTCTCGTTCTTTTGATTCAAACAGATCTCTGCCGTCCGAGTTTACCGTCAACAACACGAGCGGGTGGAGGAGAACGTTTTCCGGCGACAAGGAAAAAGTGGCAAGGGAAAGAAAAGGATGGATGATAATGATCCACGACCTCTCCGGCTCGCCGGTGGCCGCCGCCTCGATGGTGACCCCGTTCGTCCCCTCCCCCGGCTCGGACCGCGTGTCGCGGTCCAACCCCGGCGCATGGCTCGTCCTCCGGCCCCACGAGCACTCGGTCATCACCTGGAAGCCGTGGGGCCGGCTCGAGGCATGGCGCGAGCGGGGCCCGGTCGACGGCCTGGGGTACAAGTTCGAGCTCGTGACCGACAGCGGCGGGCCCAGCCGCGGGATCCCGATCGCCGAGGCCACTATGAGCATGAAGAAAGGAGGGCAGTTCTGTATCGATAGCAGGATAATGCAGGACTCGCCCGTGAAAGGGTTCGTGATGGGCTCGACCGTGGAAGGGGAGGGCAAGGCCAGCAAGCCTGTGGTTCAGGTAGGGGTCCAGCACGTGACTTGCATGGCCGATGCCGCGCTTTTTATCGCGCTTTCCGCGGCCATTGACCTTAGCATGGACGCGTGTCGACTTTTCTCGCACAAGCTTAGGAAGGAACTATGCCACGACGATCACGATAGCTCGTTCTCTTGAATGGGACCCTTTCCTTGCCATGATAACCATTTTGTTGTTATTTTGGTTTGAGCAAATAAAAAAATTCTATCTTTTTGGCAATTTCTTTTTGCTCTTTCGTTCATTGATTGAATTTTTTTTTTCCGGGAAAATGTGTGAAATTTTGCCTTGGTAGGAGCTCGGGTTCTCGTCAGGTGCGGGCGGCTCAGTCGTCTCGGGATTGTTTGGTGTTATGAGAAGTGTACAGGTTGTCGGGTGTGGCGGATTGGACCCGTAATAGAGTTTTGTTGTTTAGGTAGTTGAAATTTTCAAGTTCTTGCAACTTTTTTTTTTTAAAAAAAATTTATGGTAGAGGTGTTTATTCAAGTTGAAGGGAAGTAAGAGCTGTTGTGAGCACTTACATATATATTGATATATAATCAATTGTATAGACATAACAATTTTCCATTTGTTTTGCTCGTTTTTATTTCTTCTTTATTCTCACTTTTAACTCTATTACTTCATGCATTAATATATGTTGCCTTTGGTGTTTATGCTACAAACTTTGATTTTAAGTTAGCAATGGTCTTGTGTCTCCAAATTTAAAATTTTTTGTAGCCAAATTTTTGTTGGGATTTTCTTGTGACTTGAGGATGTCAATAGTCATGAGTTTAAACAATGTGATTTCTCTTTCTATCAAAATGAGCAAAACTTCTAAAACTGTGTCTAAACAAAAGTTAGCAGTGGTCCAACACCAAACCCTAGCCATCTAACCCAAAGACGAACTAGACCATTTGAATCAATAAAGAGGAAATGAACTATTACTTCAACAAACTGTCAACATGAATCTAAATTATTATCTAGCTTTCAAAGGGTCATCAAATCCATAGGGAATGAAAAGAAAATGTATTCAGGTCCGTTTGATATTGTTTTTCGCAGTACATAAACTGTTTTCAGGGTACTCTTTCCAAAAACATGTTTAAATAATTTTCTGCAAGAAGATGGAAAATATAAACAATAACCTCAAACTCAACCATAATTAAGTTTTTGAAAGCAGCTTACATTGTCTAATTTGATATTGTTAACCCAGAGAAAAAAAGTAGATGTTCGACTTGGAAGATTAATTTTTTTGACAAAAAATGTTAAAGTCCATTAAATTGTTTTGAGTACGTAGACAAGTGCTTTTAACTAATCTGGAGATAAAAAATTATTGGTAGCAGTAGAAATTAATGGCAACGATAAATAATAGGGCAAACTTTATAAAAGTATTTAGTGATTTTTTTTCATTTGTAAAACAGAGTTTTATGATTTTTTTTTTGCAAAATGGGATTGGTGGTTTCAAATTTGCAAAAAGGATCATGATTTCAGAATAGTGATGTTACAATGAATATTTCAAACAACTCAACATTCTAATAACTGAACCTTATTATTTTAAAATTATACGTCAGGATTAGAGTAATTTTTGGATATATTTTATGATTTCTAAAGTTTGTTATCATAATTTAATTAAAAAATATTTTCACAATTAAAAAACTACAAAATTTATCACTAATGTGTATTGTATTTTTATTATAACCATTCTATAAAAATTCACATAAAAACGAACAAGATAACCCATTTTTGTTACATAATTCAAATTCAATTTTGCAAATGAGTGAAAATCACGTTAAACTTTTTTTTAATTTATCCTAAATAATAATAATAATTAAATGAAAGCTTAATACATCAATAGGTCATCGAACTTGTCCAAAAAATAAAATGCCCCTGAACTTTCGGTGTGACTAGGTAGCTTACTCAATTTTCAAAAAGTGTCACTTTACTCCATGAACGTCGCATGCCATCTTTTTATTAGTTTAACTTTTCAAAAATGTCATTTTTCCTATTTCTTCTCTCTAATTAAAAGCTGATACATGATACTAAATGAGCAAAATTATAAATTTTTTTGAAAGTTAAGGAAAACAGATCATATAAGCTGTTTGGGCTTAGGATGGCTATTAACCCAACGAATGATGCTCGTTCCATGTAAGGATGACAACGGGACCCGGCCCGGATCCGTTTTCATATATTGGACCCGGGTCCGGGTCCGGCGGGTCCATAATTTACGGATCCAGATCCGGATCCGACGGATCCCACGGATCTGGGTTCAAAACGGGTCCATGTAATTAACATCAAATTCTTAGTTTCAGCTTCCATACTTGTACATTTCATCTTATTTTAAATAGTTTACATGCTCATTTAATTATGTTCATGCAATTGGATTTACGTGGATATCAAATAATATTAAT
>CATIWQ010257806.1:0-10136 GCA_949673415.1 Euphorbia schlechtendalii | reverse complement strand
AGTTTTCTAGAAAAGCTCGAAATGTAGTGCAAGTTCCCTTTCTCTCTTATGAGTTTGATATACAATGGTTTTACTAAAAATGAAGTAATATAATTGAATGCAAGAAGGCTTTTTTCGACATATTATTGTATAAATTTTTTATATTTAAGGCTCATCACTTTACAAATGTTTTTTTAAGCAAAAACTCTGCAAATAGATTTCGAGAAAATTGAACATGAATATCCATGAACATACTTACCATGTATTTTCGAATGATTTATAACTCATAGCTAGGTAAATGTATCTATTTCCTATATCAAATTGGTGTCGTATTTATTATTCGAACTCAAATCTCCACCTCCATATTCCACATGCAAGCAATGTACCAGGTTATGCATCTATTTTATTTTTATGGGTAAATAATTACAACATTTCTATATTTTGATTAAATACACTAGCATCTTCCTGTGTTTTAAAAATTTATTTATACTTCCATGTGTTTTATCTTTTTCATACTATAACCTCTTGTATTTTCCATTATCTTTTTTTATATTGAATTTCTTAACATAATATATGTTTATGAATAAAAATTAGTTTTATACAACATATCGTTTGAGGGATTCAAAATGGTTCTAAAAAGATTTTTTATTATTATATATTATCTCGTGCAATCATACCTCGAAATTTATAAAAAATCTTTATAATTGTTAAAAATACTTTCGATGATTACATACCTCGTGATGCTAACAAAATAAAAGTAAATATAATAATAAACACTTGTTATGCTAACATTTTTGATAAAAAAAATACATAATAAAGATACAGAAAAATTATAGTATGACAATGATAAAATACATGTAAATTTTCAAAATATAAAACAATGACAAAATACAGGATAATGTATGTAATTTTTCAAAATATAAAAAGATACTAATTTATTTGATCAAAATTCACAAACATTATAGTTATATCGGTAATTCTATATTGACACCAGTTGTTTGACACATGTTAACACTATGCAATCTCCATCGCCCATCTTGTTTTCATCTTATGATGGAGATCTAATTACCTAAAGATGAATGATGGAGATTTTGAAATGTAAATGAGTGTTAAACAAGATGATGTCAATATAGAATTGCGTTAATTATTTATCCTACTTTTACTGGGAAAAGATGTTGAAGGAAGGGTCATCCCTATTCGGTATTTGTGGATGTACCATTACAATTACAATTGGTAAGATTGCATCTCTATAATGTGTCCACATTCATGTTTAATTAAGAGTGCGATGGTTTCTCGGTTTCTCGGCTTCTTTGCCAAGTGTACGGTAAATATCTGCCTGAAATTTTTATTTCATTGACCAACAAAATTTTAAATAATAAAAATAATAAATATAATTTGAATTATATATAGTTGGTGCTGTAACAAATGCATTACCATGTAAAGCCAAATTTTCACATGAACTTTACTGTTAGCATTTTGTCTCATATGTACCTTAGCCACAGTGCGTTTCTTCTTAGCATTTGAATGAAAATATTTATACATAATTGTATATATGTAATTTATTCATTAAATTTAAATCACTAGTTCTTAAATTTGTAGTATATATACACTCAGTGAATTGAGTAGTCTATACTATTACTATGTTTTCATTGTTTTTGATAGACAATGAATATCTTCTCTCTGTTTGGCGGAATACAAGTAACTATCTTTAACATTTGACATATTCTATACTTTTATTAATTTGTTGTTGGAATTAATTAAATATTCATATATTTGATCAATGATAAATTTAATTTAGTGTATTATAATTCTGAGTACTTTCTAATATTTGAATGAAAATTTTACATTTTGACGTAATTGCTGTTAATCTCATGTGTTTCTTGACAATAATTGTATTTATATATTAAGAAAATCAATAATGGTCTTATATAAAGATGTATAACTTATATGGATTCTTAACTCTTTTTATTGTACCATATATTCAACATGTTGAAACGAATACACATATATTGATTAATCTTTAAGTCCTTAAAAATCGTGTCCCGAGCATATTTCATTTTTAATCGTGTAGTTTTATTCTTTCGTATTAATGAATTTATGAAAGTGTAGTTGGAGAGCGTAGATTTAATTAATCATTAACTAGTCATAATTTATGATGATTATATTATGTTCAATAAAAAAAATTAATTTATCGTGAACCATAATGAAATATTCACGTGTTGAAATAAACATGTATTTGATCAATCATTAATATTTCATATCAACGTGCCAATCCTAATATAGTAAAAGCATAAAAAATCATGATATTTCTTATCACCATGACGTTTAATTTACCGTATATTATCATAATACATTATTCACGAAACAAACATGTACATGATCGATCATTATATTATTGTGGTGATCCAAATATAATGAAAAACATTATATCATTTGATTTTTTTTTTTTTTTTGGTATAATAAATTTTCCACACGTATAGAAATAAATATATATGAGATCCATCATTATGTTTTTCATATCATAAATTCATAATAACAATTCTAATACAGAAAAAACACGTGACAATAAATGACAGTTTAATAATAATTTGAATTAACTTCAGTTCAGAATATATATCTTAAGTTTGATGGCAAAAGTTTCACCTTTTTTTCTTAGTCTCTTGAAAAGAGAAATCCGAAAATGAATAAACTTTTGGGGGAACATGTATACATCATCTTTATTTAATAAAAATTTGGATTATTTTAATAAAGGAGTGGGCGTGTGCAAAGCAATGCATCCCGAATTTTTTATATAGTTTTTATTATTTTATTTGAACAAAAAAAAAATCAATATCAATCATTGCAATACGGAATAAATTCAAAAAATGAAACATAAAAGACATAAAATATTTATTGAAAAAATAGACTCACAACAACAATAATAAACTATTGTACTACTTTTAAACAGACTCACATTAACACAATGCAGTCCTACATGAGACAACAACACAAAACATAAGCCATAACAACAAACACATGATTAGCTCATGTTGGATTCTTGAGAAGGATATAGGGAGGTCACTACCGTCAATGCGGCCACTGGTGCCACCATGGGGAACATAACGTGGCTGGTCGAAACCCGGGGCAAGTACAAAGGAGGCAGGCCAAGGAAACAGAACAGGGTAATCAAGTTCGAGATCATTATCGAAATGTCCATCTGGTATACCGATTACATAGTCGGGAACATGACCGAGAAGATCCGGTCTTTCAACCAAGTGTGGTGGTCCATCAGGGTCTCTAGAGGGGGCAAAGACCTTCGAGCAACAAGTGCAGTAGAAAGCGCCTTCTGGCATGTCGAGGTTCCTCGTGAGGGAACTCGAGTGCTCCATGTAGGCAGGAGCAGTCAAGTACATGGTGTTGCTATCCATTTTGATAAGAGAAAAAAACAGAGGAGAAAGGTGAAAGAGAGGTTTTGTTTGAATGGGTCAGAGTAGAGTGTATTTATAGCTGAAAATGGGGTAGAATGAGATAAATTTACTGTTTTTAAGTTAACCACGGTAATTTTTATGTGGTAGTAGTCAAATTCTAAAAGATTTACTCTTGTTTTTATTGGTAACTTGTTTGTGTTACCAAAAGTAATGCATTTTATACATATAATTTATAAATGCTAGTAAAATACATTATTATATTAAATTAGTTGAATAGTGTCGTTGATAAGTTTCATGGTATATATGTCATGTAAACAATTGACACACAACAAATTTTAGCTAAAACATATTAATTAATTGTAACTTTTTATTATTATCTTTAACGTATGATGTAGACAGGGCCGCCCTGAGCAGAGCAAGGTGAGTGACCGCTTAAGGCCCCGAGTATAAAGGTGCCTCAGATTTTTTCGGGTATATATGAATATAAAAATATTAGTTATATATATTAATACATGCGTATACCAATGATAGGAGAATTGCACTAGTTTAATGGTAGGGTGTGTCTATTTTGTCTTCAACGACAAGCGTTCAACTTTCCATATAGATTTTTTGTCCATATTTAAGTATTTTTTTGTTTTAATATATCATATTAAAAAGAAGATACTTAATTACAATAAAATTATATATAGTAAAAAGTAAAGGTAAATCCAAGAGCCATCGACTCTCAAAATAAAACAATAATAATTAAATATTTAATAACTTTTTTACTAAATAAGAATAAACATATTAATTTTTCAATTAAATTTATGTTTATTAAAAGAATTAGTAGCCAAACAATTTAAAGTTTTAATTAATTGGTTCATGTATTATTGTATTTCCAGGTTAAATTTAAATAATTATTACAAGTTACGTTAAATACGTAATAACATAAAATATGAAATAGATTGAGTAAATAAGATAATTTCAATAATTCTTTTATAATTAAATTTGAATAATTAATTCCAAGTTCAACGTATGTACTACAGTCATAAACAAATTTTGATTCAAATCTCATATTTCAATATTTTGGTAGAAAGTAGAAACTTAAGAAGTGTTTAGTAAAAATTGAACAAAAAATGCTAAATATGAAGTTTAGTGAAAATTAGTACTACCTAAGTGTAATGACAATTTATAGTTAGAATGTAATATTAGGGAATGATCATTAAACAATACCCAGGTAACGCTCAATGCTCCAAATATTTAGAGAATTCCAAAATCACAGACAAAAATAAAAATTGCTTTTGTTGATAAGATATTTTGTTTACTTCTTCGATAATCTTTCAATGGTAATTTATGTTAATAGATTTATATTGACATATATATTGCAAATTTTGTTCAAGTTCTGTCAAAATTATAGTAGTTTAAAGAAACAAAACATATTTTTTTGTTAAAATGAAACCATTTTTAAAAATTAACTTGTGACTATAAATATAATAACACATGAATTAACAATTTTTTTTTATTTTTTAATGAAATATTAAATTTAATGTTAAAAACTTTTATACCTATATCTACTTTTACGAAGATCTATATTTTATTTCCGCTCAGCGCCTCAATTTTTAACGAGACGCCCTGGATGTAGAAATGTAACTCTGAAATTTATAAATTAGTAAAATAAATGTTTTAGGTGATTATTTTTTTATTTAAGGTTTTTTTATTACTATAAATTGATCTGAAAATATTTATCCAATGATCTAAAATTTGTTTGTACTCACGTCAACTTTAATTCATGCACAATCATAAAATGATAACGTATGAAGTAATCGTCGATTTCTTGACCTTTTCACGATTATACAAAGAATTAGATCTGACAATCAATCTTCCGTTCTCAAGTCAAAAAATTACTAAAAATGATGAACATACATGGCGAATACTTTACTTCACTCTTAGCTTATAATAGTCATAATTTTCTAACCATTCTGATAGTTGATCTTCGATGTTTAGTCAAAGAAGTTATTAAAATACCAAAAATGATAAACGCAAGTGTAGGGTTACTTCATACTTAGCTTATATATATATATAGTGTTGCAGTTTTCAAGTCGTAATAATATAACTTCCTAAAATGAGAGTTGAATTCTAACAATCACACAAATTTTGAATTCTAACAATCACACAAATTTTGATGACCATTACTAATTAATTAAGCTGTGTTATTTATATACTAAAATAGTTAACATAAGAACATGATAGAGTATGCTTTACACTTAGCTTGTTTAGGGTCGTAGTTACGTAAATTTTGGAATTTTAGATTCGTTCATTTTGAATATGATTTTACCATAAATCTTAATAATATCATATCTTATTTTCAATAAGAGATTATTATACTGAATTGAGTGGAGTTCAGAGAGTAAGTCCGCATAGTTGGGCCTTATAAGAATAGTCCGATATCGATGTGATATAAAGTAGTTAGCTACTCTAGACAAAGTAGTTTACATGAATCGGATCCCTTTAATCCAAGATATTGCGCGACCATGATCACACATTACAATAAAAGCATAAAAGTATGAAATTATACAATTAAATTCAAATACTAATTATAATTGTAATTGTAATTACAATTAACTGCATCAAGTTTAGGAAAACTAAAAAAAGAATGACTCTTAAGTTTTAAAGATATAGGAGTAGTCTACGTATCTCAATTAATTATAACAAATAAGAATAATGTATCTATATTTAATAAAGATTTTTTCTATCACAAGTAGACGTGTTTTATAAAGGTAAACAATAATATTTTTACCCTTGATGTGCATATTTCATCCTTTGATGTATAGATCAGTTGAACTTCAGCTTGAGCAATTGATACATGCGTGGGCGTAGCAATAGATAAGGAGTCTTAAAAATTAAAATTAGGTCTTAAAATTTAAATTTAGGTGAAACCGGGTTAATTGTTTGATAATAATTGAATTGTTAGTCCACAATTAATGTATGCTTATCCATTAACATAGAAAGAAAGAAGGGTGTGAAAGAGTGAGGCAAGAAGGTAAAATTGTTTTTATTATAAGAAAATCAGAGAATGGAACAGAACAGAACCAATAGCCAAACAGCAGGCATGCATGCAACTGAGTTAAGTTGAGTTCTCTGACGTTTGGTTGCAAAATCACGTGCACTATTCAGAAACTGAAACTCTATGCTATTTTATCGTCGTTTTATTACATGCACGTGCACTGCACCCCTCTCTTCTTTTATTCCTTTCTCTTTCTTTTCTAATTATTCTTCTATTTCAAACTTCGAAAAGATTATCTCTATTATTTTTCATTCTGATTTGGGTTCACACTTGTATTAATGATAATTTCATATGATTCAAATTTGTTTTCTTATCTCATCATCCATTATTCATCAACATTTATAATTGAATTTACATTTCCATTCAGCAATTTCAGACTTCAAGACTTAATAATAATTATCTATCTTATCAAATGACAATTTTTTGCTATAATGAAAATATTTAAAAGTTTAATCACATATTGCAATTAGATTTCAGTTGGTAAATCGAGTGTAATCATCGTTAATTCCGGTATGATTGATAAAAAATATGGTGTATGGAAGAAGAATGGATATGGCCAAACCAAGTTGAAAATCAATGAAATAACAAATTGTAATACATTTGTTTATGAACTTACAAGTTGTAGTTCAGTTGACGGCATATATTAAGTAAATGGAAGGAGATTTGGGACTAACTATCATTTAATACTCTTGTACGAAGAGGTGAAGTACTTTAACCATGACTAAGGGCCTCTAATAGATTTTCATAGATATAAAATAGAATAAACATCTTTTACAGTCAATTTATAAATGTATTTTTTATATCTAAATTATTTATTTACAAAATTAATAGTTTCATAGAATTATTGGGTAAATTTGGTTAAATCAGTCATACCATATTATGTATTATTAACTTTATCGATTTGATATTTAGTATGATTATGATAATATTGGATGTGAGAAACTATCCATTGAGGTTAGAGACAATGATTTATAAGGTTTTTTTGTGAAGATTTTACAAGGTCTTCAACAGAAATTGTGTATACAATTTGATTTCATTTTTAAAAAAATTAGCTTCAATGTTAAGCCATGTGGATCCTCCAGAATCTAAACGGATCTTCTATTTATTTTCTCCTAAATAATTCTTTAGTTAGATAATTCCTTAACACGTTTTTCAATTCATGCTACCTATTATTTTTTTTTAAATATAATAAAGAGTTAGCAGAAGGGTATTTTTAACAAATGTAGGAATATAAATAAATAATTTAGTCAAATTATCATTAATTTAAAGATATCTAACAATAGATTTAATTGTAAATCTATTTAACCTTATTAACAACAATTTTCTCTTTTTTAATTAATTTGAATTTCTTAACTTAAAACGATCATTTCTCTCAAACCTTTAATTTTTTTGAAACGATTCTTTAAAATATTTTGTTTGTTTCATTTTTATCTTTAAAATAATATCCAACTCAATATACTTTCGACAAAAATAATGAAAGTTAAAATTGGTATAATTCATATTATACGAGTTTGCATTTTGGTATAACTTTTATTATACCTGATTTTTTCTAAGTTATATAATACGTATTATACGAGTTTGTAATTTAGTATGATATTCATTATACAAGATTTTTTGTATAAAGAAATCTGGTATTATGACAGAATGCAAACTGGTATAATATGAATTATACCAATTTTTATCGAAAGTATATCGAGTTGGATCTTGTTTTAAAGATAAAAATGAAACGAACAAAATATTCTAAAGAATCATTTCGAAAAAATTAACAGTTTGAGAAATATGACCTTTTTAATTTAAGAAATATAAACTAATTAAGAAAGAATGTTGTTATTAGTAGAATTTGTAATTCACATAAAAATTCAAATAAGAAATATAATAACATAAAATTACTAATATATAATACTTAGGATAAAATTACAATTAAATCTAATTAGCTATAGCATTCCTTACAATTCCCCTTAACAGAATTTGATCTCAAGCCCGTTTCTAAGTGGGCCTAGTTTGAGCTATAAATGGGCTGAAATGGGAAATACGTATCAAGGAGAGCTTATGCATACACATTTGCGGAGATCCTCATGTATTCAACCCAAAATTACATGAATTTTTTTATGGTATGCTTCTAAACATTCTTTTTAGATTAAGTAGATTTCCAAACACAATTATAGTAGGACGAAGCATAATCTAATGAAAATTCATAATTGACTATGGAACATGCAAAATATAACTTAATTGTTGGATCGCAAATTAATTTTGAATAACGAATTTTAACTCCAGTATTAGAAAATCTGAGTTTATACAAATAGAAATAGATGCGAACAATCCAAATCTGATATTAAAAAATTGTTTGATCTTTTCATGTATACACTTTTTAGATGAGAGACCCATAAGTGATTTACATCACTAATTTTGCTTTCCTTTTTCCACTAAAAATAAGTGAACCCTTTGTATAAAGAAGCTCACTGTAGTCTTGTACTTCACCAATATATTTACGTTGTCATTTTGAGAGTAATTTCTGCTAGTACCATTACTCATGTAACTTTATATATGTTATGACCATTATGATAATATTTTGAAAAAATTTATTAGCGAGATGAAAATCACAAACCAACAAGTTATTGGCATCTATTGCTTATTATATTACATTTTGTTAAATAGTAAAAAAGGTTTCATCGATTGCCCACGAATATACATTAGATTTCCCATAATATTGGTGGTTCTTTTCATTTTATATATCAATCAATTGTGAAAATTGAAATGGCAAGAAATACATACACCAAAGAAAAAATGGAAAAATTATCAAGATTGCATATTTTATGTTTTATTTATATCGAATAATTTCGCATAAGCCTAAAGAAAAAGAAGCCACAGCTGAATATTATATTTATTAGCCAACATATATTATAAGCTTCAATACACTAAAGTTGAAATTCATCATAATTACGACTAGAATGAAGAGCCAATTGAGCTCTAGTTATTGCAAGCTCATTTTCCATAGCAATAATCTGATCTTGTAAAATAGAAATCAATCCAACACAGCCATAAACCGGATCCTTAACTCGGCATTGAGCCGAGTAATGCATTGCATCCGCTGCTGTTGCTCTTACATTTTCTGGCAATTCCTTTTAACTCCAAAATAACAACAAACAATTATGCCAATAATTACCCACAAAATCTAATAATTCATCGTTTTATAAATATCAGTTATTATTACCTGAAGCCATTTGGCAACATTGCTGGCGCCGTAGATTTTGTGAACACAAGCAAATCTTTGAGGATCTTGAGATGGGAAATAAGGCGAGAAAATGCAATCTAAAGCACATCATCTTCTTAGATATTTGCAAGCTGCACAACGCCCTTCTATCATTCTTCCAAATCTAATCTAAATTCTTTGTAATCCAATCCCGATTTCGAATATCTTTTCTAAATTTGTTTGTTTATATAGGGGTGAAGCATTAACGGCTAGCTTTTTTTCAAATCTTAGAATGAAGGTTTTTATAACAATGGAAATTGATTTGAAAATATGGAAACAATAAAGAATGGTAACAAGGTTGGAATTTGCAATATTGTTGATAAAATAACGATAAAATCGGTAAGAGATTGAGTTTTATTGTAATTGATCTCTTATGTTTTTCATTGAACTGATTAGTGCTTTATATAGCACTTAACAACCGAATTACAGAAATGAGAGAAATGAGTAATACAGCCAG
>CATIWQ010257799.1:0-11800 GCA_949673415.1 Euphorbia schlechtendalii | reverse complement strand
TGTGATCACTTAAGAAATAAGCAACTTATCCCAGACCCGAATCTCTGTGTCTTGGTGGGCCATCCCCCGGACATTAAGCCTCACAGGATTCTAATTCCTTAAAAGAGCTAATCCTGGTGGTGACTCCACACTAAGAGACGGCGGATTCGGGGTTTGAACCAATCTAAAACATTTTTGCTTTTCTCTTCCAACCTTTTTCCCGGGTCCCCAACCCGGTGCACCTTTCTTTTTGAAACACCCTAGTGGATTGTGCCTCTCATTCCACGCGCTCTCGGCCCACCGCTCCGTGTCGTCCGCTCACAATAATCCAACCCCTTCTTCTCCTGTACAAACCCAAACATAAACCATTACTTGTAAAACCATTGTACCTTCTATTCCACTCAAGAAAACCAAAACCATTTCCCCTCATTATTCAACTACAAATTTATCTAAACCTACCCCTTCTTCAAACCCAACTCCTACCCCTTTAACCTTTCTAGTTAGGGAAATTGCTAACCCTGAGAACTCCGCTCAACAAGGAAAAGAAAGGGGTCAGGATACTGAGGCAAATTTTATAGCCCGTGAAGTACCTGAACCTAGCAGAGAGTCAGTCTATGAGGATTTAGCTGACTCATCTATATTGGCTTAGATAAGAGCACTGGCAAGGAAGAAATTCTCAGCACTCAAAACTGATGCTGAGTTAGATGGAGCATTAAGCAATTTGCTACTCACTCAAGAATTGACAGGCTTGTCTTCCAAACCCAAGGCCAAATTTCCTAAAGTCGAATAGCACACAAGCTTACCCTCTGAATCTCTCTACTTCAAAGAGTTTAAGAAGATTCAAGGTAGTTTGTTTATTATTCGAAATCATTTGGCTAAATAGAGCACCAAAAATTTGGTTGATAAGATGGCTGTGATCCTAACCGGCCTAACGGAGTCTGCAGCCAAACTTGGCGTAGCCATGTCCTCTATCCCCACGTTTACTACATTAGTTAATACTATTGTAGGAAAGATAAAGGGTAGTGTGGATGTTGCTACTGAGTAGCTGATTTCCTTGAGTTCCAATATGGCAACTCAAGTGATACAGCTCCATAAGCTTGGTGAGGAGCAAGCCAAAATCAAAAGGAGCAATGACTGCAAAATGGAGAATCTTCTCAAAGAGGTTGAAACTACTAAGAACGTAAGCCACAACATGGCTAAGATTTTGGAGACCATGTCCAAGTTCTTGATGAATCATGACAATAAACAAAACCAAATGGTGAAGCTGTTGATGAATATTTCTTCTAAGGTGGATAAGCAACCTGTTGCTAACCTTGACTCTCTCTACACTAAAATAGACTCAATCAGCAGAGAAGTCAATGAGAACACAGACGCAAAGATCTCCTCTTCACAGAATTCCTTATCAATGTCATGGGGAAGATCTTTCCTGAGATGTCTGCTCTTAGCCTGCCTCTTATTGAATCACTTTGCCCTGAGACCGACATGGCAATTCATTCAAAGCTGAATGTCATCAAGTCAAAGGTAGAAGACCTATAAAAGAATGTTGGGACTCTGGTCAGAACGGGTGATTTGGATGCTAAAGACATAGATTACACAACTCGGTGTATCTCCTCTCTTGGACCTAAAATTCTTAATATGGAAGCGCAACTGAAGATTGCATTATCTACAGTGGATTTCAAAGCTCTGCTTCAGTGTTTTCAACAGTTTGTGTGTTAAGGTTTTGACCAAATTACACACCTGTCTAGATGTCACCATCTACTTCTCAGCGAGCTAAATGATCAAAAGTTCCTTAATTCCAAAAAAAAGCAGCAGTTGGAGCAAGAGATGTCCCCGGAGATCATAGGCCATCAAGAGAACTTCCAAGCTGCCCTTGACGCCTTTAATCTATGCCTGGAGTAAATTATGAAGGGCTAGATATCAAAGGGGGAGAAGGTAGCTGAAGATGCTCTCAAAACGATGAACCTCAAAAAGGGTACTCCTCTAAGGCGACCTCCTTATCCTCCACCTAATCCATATCATTAAACTCCTCGGTAGCAATAGCCTAAGTCAAACCAAGAAAAGACTGGACCCTCCTCTTCCTCTTCCAAGCTAAGAAAATAAGGCCTTGTAATTAGTAGTAGAAAATTGTAGACTTGTAATTGTAATAGATCATACTATTATAATCTTAGCTCAAGACATCAATTATGTACTGACTAAGTCATTCTTTTATTAATAAAAATTACTAGTTTTCACCTCAAGTTAACATCTTCTTAACTTAACTTTTTATTTTGTATGTATGTTTCTGATGTGTGTTGGATATCTAATGCAGGAACTCATACAAGAGACAAACTTCAAAGTAAAGCTGAAGTAAGACAAAGTCTCAAAATGAAGAAAAATCATCTAAGTATGGGGGAGCTAAACTGCTTGAAGAATACTCACTCAGTATGGGGGAGTTCAAGCTGATTAAAGGAAGTCACTTAGCATAAGGGAGTCTTACATCACTTTCCAGGTATTTCTGATATCTCTAAACTATCTTAGTCAATTAATCTCTCCTACTACCTAATTTGTTATCTGTCCAAAATGGGGGAGATTGTAGATCCCAAGTTAAGAGTACTTCACAGTACTTAAATGTTTTGAAAATAGTAAACTAACTAGGATAGTGAAATTAATTGAGTACTAAGTATACTCTTAGTTAATGAAGCTGGCTTAAGATTGTTTAAGACAAAAAAACTCAGTTTTCTGAGTAATTAATTAAGTTACATCTTAGAGTGGGAAAAGCTAAGTTTGTGCTGAGCGCTACGTAGTTCAGAAGTATATCAACTAAGCTATGCTGAATTAGCTTTTAATTAATTAAAAGTTGTATTCATTGACACTTAGAGAATTAAATGACACATGTGCTTCTAACATCTTCTATGAGAAACAAAATATTCTTTCAATGCTTTTCAAGTTAAAAAGCCATGAAATTAATGAAGATTTCCAGTTGCCCTCACAATTCAAAAAGGTGTTAGTACGGAATGTGGAGATTCCTCACTAAATCTCAAGACAAAAAGAATCCTCTAACATGCGTCATTTTCTCATTGTCTCTGCTAGTCTTGCAAGCGTCAGAAATACAACTAATCACAGACTCCATGTTGCATTTCGAGCACCTCTCTCTCAATTCTTTTTCTTGAAGACAAATGAGAATTGGTCAACAGAATTTTATCGCGCCTCAACATTCAAATTTCTATCTCTAAACATCCTGGAATCGATCTCCAAATGGAATATTCAAAAGATATGAAGAGAAGAGAAATTGAAGAACTACAAGGATGAAAAGTTTGCAATGGTTACTTCGCAAAGCTTCAAGTATAAATAGAAGACAGAAGCATACATTCAAACTTGGTGAATCACCTTGAATTTCCTTAAGAGTTGAAACTCTATGCAAATACTCCCAGCTTCAAAATTCCAAATTCAAGCAATCAGCAAACAAACATTTCAAATCTGTTTGTAATAGAGAGAATTAATACTTAGATTTAACATTGTAAGGATTCAACATTGTAAGGATTCAACATTTTATAAGTTTAATTCAGTCTGCAACTTTCATTTCAAATATGTGTGTTAGTTTGGGAAGGGTACCCAGACTGCGTTGAGTGGTAATTAGAAAGAAAGGTACTTTCTGTAAAACTATGTCTACCTGTTGTAAGGTTGCTCTGCCTAAGTAAGGAACCAACACTAGTAGATTAAAGCTTGGAGAAAGAATCCAGAGACTAGAGGTAGGCTCCAGGCTGAACTAGGATAAAATCAGGTGTTGAAGTTCTGAACTTTCACTCTAGCTTTTATTGTGTTCAGCTCATTCATCATTCTTTCTTTTGTTAAGTGTTTTTTCTTGAAAAATCGATCCGAGCTGAGTAGTGTACTTTACAAGAGATTGAAGATAAACTATGCCAGTGAAGCTGAGTAGTTTATAAGTTTTTATATCAACTCAACATGCATAACTCAGCACATATCTAAAACTTAACTTGGTCAAATAATTTTCATAAATCTAAAAAGTAACCAAGATACGCATTAACCCCCCCCCCCTCTGCGGTTATTTACAAGCTATCTAAGGACCAATAAGGAGTATGAGGTGGATATTGAGGATGCTTAGAAAGAGATCCCTTATATAAGTTAGCAGTCCTAAGGGCATCTTCAGCTACCTTCTCCCCTTTTATATATGTTCCTGTAAAATTTGTTCAAGATAAACATTAAAGGAGTCCAAAGTAGACTGAAAGTTTTCCTGCTTTCCAATAACTAGAGGGGAAGTCTCCTACTCCAGCATATCTTTACCCTTATTGGTGAGGAAATCTTAATCATTCAGTTTAGAGAGAAGTAGATGATGGTACCTAGAGAGATGAGCTATTTGATCGAATGCTTGGATGTGAACTGTTGAAAGCACTGCAACAGAGCTTTGAAATCTAAGGCAGAGAGAGCTATCTTCAACTTCGCTTCCATGTCAAAGATCTTTGGGCCAATTAATGACATACACTATGTTGTGTAGTCAATATCCTTAGCATCATACACTCTGGTTAACACAATCTATCCTACATTCTTCTAAAGATCTTCGATTTTTCCTTTAAGTATGTTAAGCTTCTTGTGTGTTGAGAGACTGCTTTTAGGGTCCAAAGACTCAGTAGGTTCAGGAAAGATCTTGCACATAGCCTCCAAGATAGATTTTTGTCCCTTTGATACCTTATCATCTGTGTTGTCATTGATCTCCTTGCAGACATTGTCAAGTTTTGTGGTAAGAGAATCAATGTTTAGCACAGGCTTCTGGCCAGCTTTGTTGGACACCTCATTAACAACTTTTAGAACTTGATCAATCTTCGAATCTTGGTTCATTATGAATCTGGACATGGTCTTCAGCACCTTCGCCATGCTATGCCATATGTCTTTGGTGGTCTCCACCTTCTTGAGCATAGTTTCAATCTTTCGGTCGGTGTTCTTCTTGATCTTGGCTTGCTCTTTGCCAAACTTATGGAACTATGTAGTTTGAGTTTCCATTATGGAGCTCAAACTACTCAGTAGCAGCTTCAACACTACCCTTTATCTTTCTTGCAACTAAGTTAGTGAGTGAAGTAGACATGGGGATAGATGTTATAACTACGCTAAGCTGAGCTGTAGAATGCGATAAATTAGCTAGGATTAGAGCCATCTTATCAACCATGCTTTTGGCACTCTCCTTTGCTAAGTGATTTCGAATCACAAACAGGCTATCTTGAATTTTCTCAAACTCCTCAAAGTAGAGTGATTCAGAGGGTAAACTTGTGTGTTCATCGATCTTAGGGAGCTTCACCTTAGGGTTGGATGATAAGTCCGTCAATTCCTGGGCTAGCAATAATTTCATAACTTCCCCATTTAGGTCAACATTAGATTTAAGAGTTGATAATTTCTTCTTGGCCAACTCCCCTATCTGAGCCAAGATGGATGAATCAGCCAAGTCCTCTTGGACTAGCTTGCTACTGGGTTCAAGTACTTCACTGGCTGTAAAATTTTCCTCAATACCAAATTCACTTGTGTTTCCATGCTAAGCGAAGTTCTCAGCATTAGAAACTTCTCTAATCAGAGGGATTAAAAGGGTTGAGGATGGGTTTGAAGAAGTGGTTAGTTTAGAATTGTACAGTTGAAGAAGTGGGGATTGGCTTAGACTTTATAAGGGAAGGAATTATTTGTATTTGGGTCTGAGTTTGAGTATGGGAAGGAGAAGAACATGGGGAAAAAGAATCTTGTGTATTTTTAGAAGAGGAGGGAATATTTACTGGTGAATTTATAGTATTTGGAGGTTGAGAATTTACAAAGGAGTTAGGAATTTCAGTATCTATAGGTGTAGGAATTGAAGAATGTACAAGATAAGAGGTGATAGGATTTACAGAAGAAATGGGGGAAGGATTTAAGAGTACTATTGGGTTAGTTGTTTAACCCAAGGATGGGTCAACTTGAAGTACTTGAGGCTAAGTAGGAAGTTTCTCAGTCTGAGTGAAGTTGGGTATGGGTATGGGGATGTTGGTCCAAGGAAGAGTAGATTCTTCTTGGTGTGTGGTTTCTTCATTTCCACCAACATCCTCTTCATCGTTGCTCACCACTTGAATATTTCGCTTGACAGGGCGAGTGGTGGCAAAGCGCTTACACTAAGTTCCTCTTGTTTTGGAAAGAACTTCCTCCACATTGGTCGCTGTTGAAGCACTTAAGGTTTTAGGGTCCTCTTTTCTTTTCTTTGAGGTTCTCTGCTCCTCAATTACTTTAGTCTCCTCAAGCTTGCACTTCCTCTGGAGTAAAGACTCATGTGTCTCCACAACATCTTCTACTTCTTCAGCTTGTAACTTCACCTTATCTTCCCTCTAAGTGTGAGTCTTGGCTTTCATCTACCTCCTTTACCTTGCTGAGGGCTGGGCAGGCGCATTTCCCACCCTTTCTTTTGCTGGGCTAGCTCTGACTCTTTGGGAGCCAGCCTTTGCTTTGGGAGAGGAAGCTGTGGAAGTGGTTGTTGGGAGTTGCTCTAGCTAAGTAGATAGAGGAACATCCTCAATTGTCTCCTTCCTAGATCTCTCAAAATCCACCACAAAAGCATCTTCATCCTCCTTCAGCACAGCTTTTGGGAATACACTCAGTTCCACTCTAACCTTCTTCAATTTCAAGTCCTTGGCCTTTGTGTAGCGGGTGTGAACCTTCTTATACTTTAGCTTGCTGAAGTGGGGCATATCCAGCACCTTCTTCACTAGAATTATTGTCTCCCCTGGACCATCCAAAAATGGGGTAATGTCCAACCACACCACCATCATCCAAGCGGTGATGAGGTAACCATAATGGTAGAGGGTAGTAACTTTGGTCAAGTGATGCATAAGCAACACTATCTAGTTAAGTTGCTTGCCTTCTACCATATGGTAGACCACACACCTCTAGAAGTAGGTTCAGCAACTCAAAGACCTAGTCTTAGGTAGCAACACCTTCACAAGAAGTTCATGACAAGCTCTTGCCTCCCAACTCATGCCTGACGTAGCTATTTCTCTAGCTCCATAGTTTGTGAGGAGTTCCCAATCTGTTGGGACCGCCACCATCTCCTCATCTCCAGTTTTCCTCAACACAGTGCCTTTTAAAGGCATATTCAGCAGGCTGGACACCAAGTTAGCGCAGATGAGGTAGGAGACATTGTTGAACTCCACCAGAAGCACATCTTCAAATCCCTCAATGGTGTAGAGGGTGGAGTAGAAGCCCTTGATCAAGCTTTTGATAGGAGGGCCTTCAAACAATAAGAATTGGTTGAGTTTTTTCTGGTTGATGACCTTGCATGAACCTATTGAGCATTACAGTCTCATAGTTCACCTCAAACACTGGACCAAATCTAGTTCTCCAGCCCACTCTACTTTGGTGAAGATGGTTCCAGAAGAAAAGATGATTCTCTGTCATGATCCATCGATGTGCACACACATCATCTTCTTAGATTTACCTTAAAGAGTGAGGGTTCTTTTGGTAATCGCCATTTGTAGATGAGAGAATTTGAGAAAAGGAAGGAATTAGGGTTATTTGGTAGAGAAAACGATTAGAATTCAAGATTGCAAGTAACCTCTCTCCCTTTCAAATTTCACCTTTTATAGACGATCTCATCTTGCATAGATATGTGGCACCTTCTTAACACAGGATTAAAATCAACGTTGAGATGAACACTTGATCAACCGCCTTAGTAAAATGGTGAGTTTAGCATAAAATGGTTCTAATTCAAAAGCACGTCTTTTGAAAATGAGGGCTTTTAATTTTAACAGCGAATCTAAATCTCACGATGTTACATTAAAAAGTAAACGGTGTTAGACACGTGTTATCTTATTTGGTTGAGTTAAGGTTTTCTTTTCAACACTTAGCCAAATTCTTGATTTTTCCTTCACATGGGGTTCGCCATACCAATAAGCTACCTTAGAACATTGAACTGCTCATTTGGCAATGGTTTAGTGAATTTCTCTGCATGCTATTCTTCTAAAGGAACATACTCCAACTTGACATCTCCCCTTAGCACATGATATCTTATTAACTGATGTCCAATGTTGACATTCTTCATCCTGCCATGTTGAATTGGATTTTTGGATAGGTCAATTGCGCTCTTGTTGTCACACATAACTTCAAGACACTTAGACTTTATACCATAAACTTCTCATTGCTGCATAATCCATAGCAGTTATACTATGCAACTTCCTGCTACCATGTACTTAGCTTCAGTTGTACTCAGTGTAATAGAAGTTTGCTTCTTGCTGTACCATGAGACTAAGCATTCTCTAAGGAAATGGCATCCTCCTGTGGTGCTTTTCCTATCAAGCTTGTCTTTGCCATAGTTAGCATCTGTGAATCCTCTTAAAGTAAAGTCAGTGCTGTTAGGATACCATAGACCTACATCAAAAGAGCCTTGCAAATATCGGAGAATACTTTTCACAGTTACTAGATGCGATTCTCTGAGGTCAGTTTGATAACGAGCACATTAGCCAACATCATACTCTATGTCAAGCCTACTAACTGCAAAATAAAGAATAGAGCCAATTATTCCTCTGTAGAACTTACTGTCTATAGGTTTGCCAACTTCATCTTTACTTAAGATAGTATCTATGGCCCTAAGAGAGGACATTGGCTTCAAATGTTCCATATCAAACTTCTTTAGGACTTCTTTGGCATACTTAGCTTGATTGATGAAGATTTCATCTTTAGTGTGCTTGATTTAAAGTTCAAGGAAAAAGTTGAGCTCTCCCATCATTGACATTTTGAAATCGCTCTTCATCTGCTTGCTGAACTCCTTGCATAGCTTCTCATCAGTTGCTCCAAATATAATTGATAAGTGTATAATTACACTTATTATCTTGATATTTTCAATCATAAAATGGTATAGTTCAGAGTCATTGTATACTTCATATAAAAGATTTCACGTGGTATGTAGTTGTTTTTTATGAAAGTACAGAAACTAGGTGAATCTTGGGAGTGAAATGATCACAGATGGAATTCTATGTAAAAAGAGTGAAAAAGGTGCAAAAAGATGCGTGGAATGCAAGGAATTTGCTTAGGATAGAAGCTGTCAAAGATCTGCAAAGTTGCAAAGGAAAATCATGAAGAAAAACACATATCACTATCGTGACACCCATTCACGGTCGTAACTTGTCATTCTTCACAAACAGAAAGTTATAAACCAATATTCATGATCACGACATGTAAGTCATGCTCGGGACTTGTGATGGCTTTGGATAACTATTCTTAAGTTCCAACCATCGGATAAAAACGATAAACCGCCACCAACTGTCAAATGAAAAGACACCTCTTGGGGATAGAGAAGGCATGAAAAGGTGTCTATCCATTGATGATAAAGAAGAATCCTTGCATCTAATCACATTGAAGTGATGCAACTCTTCACCAATGGACACGACTCTTCATTTGGATAGACGTAACCCTTCGCATTCTATAAATAGGGTTCAAAACCAACCAATTTCATGGATGGCATATGCATGGTGAATGAGAGAGCATAGATGATATGTGTGATACACATTAGAGAGTGAAATAAGTATAGATTTCGCTAGTTCAAAGTGTTAGTCAGAAAAATGTATAAGTGATTCAATTCTTATTTTGATCACTAGATTTCTCCACAAATTCAAGCATTTGTTGTATGAGTGTAATTGAAAAGCACTTATCAATAAAAGTTTCTGTTCTTCAACATTCATTTGTTCGATATTCACAAAGAATAGTATCCTAGGGGAGGTTCTGTACGAGTTGAGACTGAATTCAAAGTAGAAGTAGGAATTGCAGGAATTGACGACTCCCATTAAAGAGTTGATACGGTTTGATCAACTCTGGCTTTCACTTGCATACCTTACAACTTTACTTTTCTTCTACTCATACTTTCTATTTTGAAGTTTATGATATGTCTATGTATCATAATGAGTATTTTTTCTTGTGTCTCTTATATTAATTAAGTTATATGCTTTCAAGTTAACTTTAAGAGTGATTTCGGGGTTAACAAGATTGTGTATAATCACTGGATCTATGATTATAACACTATTTAGTGAGCAAACATTCTTGGAGTGGTAACTTGCTAAATATGGCTATGTGAGAGCGACCCGTACTAAGCATAGTAATATTGTTATCCAGGTTCTTATAAGTGTCATCATTCATTTACCCTAGATCTAGAAAAGTCATTTCATGTGTTGGTCTGCTTTGAATCATTGATTATTTGGGTGTTTGAAACTGTGTTTGTTGAAGTTATCTAGTGTATTAAATCTTCTTGATGATTTTGCATGTTTTTCTCTATTATACTTGTTCTTAGGGAATATCTATATACTTTACATCTTCTCCAATCTATTCATGCATCTATCTATTCATCAGTATATCATCCAACCCATCCAAACCCTACAAATTATCTTATTTCTTTTGTTTCGTAACTCTAGTTGGTCCTTAGAACTGAATTCCTTCTCTATGGGATCGATATCTTTTAAAACTACATCGAAATTGTATACTTGCAGTGGTTACCTTTTTTTTATTTGATAAGTAGTATTGACAACACCTGTTTGTATTTTGAACTTTTTTCTTATAGGTAGAAAAGTGGGGAACAAGGTTTTTAGCACCGTTACCGAATTTAATACTATCGGAACGAGTATAGTCAAAATCTTGCAATCAAGGCAATGGAAGGCTCAAAGTCTAACAAATGGTTTCCAACCATGAGGTTAGAGATGGACTCCATGTACGAAAATCAATTTTGGAACATGATTGATGCTCCAAGTGGGATTAAGCCCATTGGATGCAAGTGGATTTTACAGAAGAAAATTGACATGGATGGTAATGTAATTACCTATAAAGCAAGGCTGGTTGCAAAAGGTTATAATAAAAAAGAAGGCATTCATTATGATGAAACCTTTTCACTGGTGGCCATGCTAAAGTATATTAGGATACTCCTTGCCATCCCCGCTCATTACATTTATGAGATTTAGCAGATGGATGTGAAAACAACATTCCTTAATGGGAATTTGGATAGGGATGTGTATATGGCACAACCCGAGGGTTTTACATCCAAGGATGGCTTAAAGGTATGCAAGTTGTAGAAGTCCATTTATAGACTAAATCAAGCATCAAGAAGTTGGAACATTAGGTTTGACGAGACAATCTGAGAAATTAGTTTTGTGTTAAACACTAATGAGCCCTGTGTATATAAGAAGGCTAGTGGGAATGCGATTATTTTCCTTGAATTATATGTCGATGACATATTGCTAATCGTAAACAATGTTACTTTTCTTCAAACAGATAAGTCATGATTGTCAAAGAAGTTCTCCATTAAAGACCTTGGAGAAGCAGCTTTTATACATGGTCTAAAGATCTACCGAGATAGATCCAGAAGGCTACTGGGTCTTTCACAAAGTACATACATAGATAAGGTTTTGGCTAGATTTAACCTTGAGAAGTCAAGAAAGGGTTATCTCCCTATGTCTCTAAGAACACAAGAGGAGAGAATGCGCATGAATGGAATACCCTATGCCTTAGTGATAGGATCCATCATGTATACTATGGTATGCACTCGACCTGACGTCTCACATGTGTTGAGCGTTACGAGTAGATTTCAATCTGACCCAGGTGAGAAGCACTGAATAGCCGTTAAAAGTATCCTTAAATACTTATGTAGGACTAAGGATATGTTTTTTGTATAGGGTATGATTATAAGTCCCAATCGAGGTATGTGTTTATGTTAAATGGAGGGGCAGTTATTTGGAAAAGTTTCAAACCAGATACGACTGCTGCATTAACAATAGAATCTGAGTATATAGCTACTTCAGAAGTAGCTAAACAAGTTGTCTGGTTAAAGGGATCTATTGGTGATCTC
>CATIWQ010257798.1:0-21659 GCA_949673415.1 Euphorbia schlechtendalii | reverse complement strand
AAACGAGATTTAATCGGTATAGAATAAAATACTAGAAAATATTACTTTTAATTGTTTCAAAATTAAAAATGATATATTTTATATTTACAACATTATAATATTAAAAATGAGTTTAAATTTAGTTTATAAAAGCAATTACTCTACATTTTACTATTTACACATAATTATCATTATTTATCTATTAAAAACTAATTTTTTTTTAATATTGAATTTAATTTATCACGAGATAAAAAAAGTGAAGGCAAAACAAATAATAAATCAATCAACCTTTTCAGATTATATAAACTCAACAATTAAGTTTTAAAAACCATTTTTATACCTTTATAAAAAGGTAGAGTAATAAAAAAAACAATTAATCGTTTTCCTTCAAAAAAAATATTTGAAATCGAAATTCAAAAATGAAAGATGGAGGAAACTGAAACTAAATTTTAGATTTTAGAATTTAATAGGTTTATATTTAAACAATCAACAATAAAATTTGTCATTTGATAAAAAAATAAAATTTATTACTCCATTAATCCGTCTTGGATCGTCGGATCACCGGTGTAACCGACCGGGTTAATGAGTAACTGACAGTTTATATGCATAACAAGTTTTTGACATGATTTATTCCATTCTTGTCACCGGGTCCGGGTTTTACCCATCCAACCGGCTGGACCGGGTCTGACAACATTGAAAGAAAGTATTGATTCAAGAACAAAGATTGAAAAGTTAAATTTGATTGAGATTTTCAAATTTCAGTTTTCAATAATATTATTTTACACGTCACTTTTTTTAACAATGTCAAATGTTTGGAAATTATGTACGTATTTTTAAAATAAATTTCACAAAAATTTTCTATTAAATAGTGAAACCACATTATATAAAATATGAAATATATGGCATAAAAAAAGCTACAAGACATTTGTAGAAAGTGATGTGGTTAACATTAAACAAAGTCTATTTTCAATCACATGGCACTGCCACTTTGCATAAGCCACATACATGTAAGGAAGTGTTGTTTGTAAGTTTACTGGGATTGTAGATGTTGGTAGAGCAGCTTTTCGTCTTATCTTTAACGGAAGATCCATAAGTTTTACCGAAGAAATCATGACTACAAAGAAAAGAGTTATCAAGGTTCTGATTTCATCCTTGTTTCAAATCACAATGGCTACAAAATAAAAATCATATATGGAAAAGCTTTTAACTTCCATTGAAGAATTCACTTAAAGCAATTTCAAAGGGCTAATATTCTGTCAATTTCAAGACACAATTCGCATGGTGATCATATGGTTCACTAATCGAATACCAAACTGAAATATTAATTTAGTTCGGTTATTTTAAAAATTCGATTTGATTCGGTTTGTAAAATGTTAATATTTCTGTTATTCGGTTTGGTTTTTGTGTAGAAAAAACCGTAATAACCGAACCAAAATATATATAAACACATAATAAAATTTTATTTTAATATCACGCTCTTATTCCTCTTCTCGAAAATGCACTCTTATTCATTTATATGTCTCTGCTGAACCATTTAATCCATTGTAATACTTATATTGGATATGCATTTTGTATTTTAAATGTTAAAATTTGAAATTTTTTATAATTAATTTAGAATTTAGGTTTGGTTCGGTTTTCAACCAAGCCCAATAATTTATTTCGGTATAGTTAATTCGGTTTTGATTATTATTTTCGGTTAACAATATTTTCCTTATTTGGTGTTCGATTAATTCGGTTTGGATCAGTTCGATTTCTACCAAATGCCAATAAACTAAGAAAACACTCTTGCCATGTTCCGGCGATTATCAATATAACCATTGTCCATCTAAAATTCTTTTTTAGGCTTTGATTGGGAGAAAGTTTTATAAGAATTATAAATGAAAGGAAATGGAAGGATGGTATTATAAAGGATAGAATATGACAGAAACATAAAAAAATGAGTTAATATTGTGTTTGAGAAGAAGGGATGTTTGATAAAGTAAAATGTGCTTGTAAATTACTTAATTATCCTTTGATTTAAGTATTGTATATAATTGATTAAAATAATATGATTAAAACTGTTATTTTGCACCACAAATCCCCTCAAAACACCCCAAATTGAAGGGAAAGAAAACTTGTAAAAAGGGTGTAAATGAGAGGAAGATGTTCCTCCCAAAAATCATATTTTACCATCCAAACCTTTGTCCCAAGTATGGGATGAGGCTCCCATCATTTACCATCTCATCTAAAACCCCCTCTCAAGCAAAACCGTTAGCCTTTACCATGATTGAACTCTCTTTTGACCAAATTGTCAAAAACGATAACCCCATTTATATTTTAAACTGTAAGTTGGAAATGAAATTGATCTAAATAACACACTTGAAAGGATAGAGGCATTCATACCGGTGATGTTGCCAAATTTTCTTTTATCATTTTTAAACAAAAGATGAAGGTAAAGGTCAGCAAGTCAGCATCAATTAGACCAAGACAAAAACTATCATGCTTACCATCGTCAAAAATTGAATGTAGCGGAGCTGGAAAGTGACTGATTTTTTCCTCTTTTGTTTCCTTGTAAGTTAATGATTACTTAACAATTTAATCTCAACCTCTGTGCTCTAAGAGATAATGAGATAAGTGAGTTGAAATTGATAATTGAAAATGACATCCACTAATTCATCACTAATTCCCACAGTCAATAAAGAAACAAAAGTTTCCTCGGGTTGGTTTATCTTGTTATTTTCAAACATTGAAATCCTACATACTCATGCATTGAGCTTTTAAACCCTTAAAAAATTCGTATTTGAACACTTTAATCAAGAGTTCATGGAATATAATGAACAGTTAAATATTAAAAGTCAAGAGATATGAATTTACATATAAACAGAAGATGAAAACCCTGACCTGGCATTGTCTGACAATTATATAAATGGCAGCCAAGGCACCATTCACAATTCAAGTCCTTTTCGATTCATAGTTTCAAAGTAGGAAAAGCCTTGAAATTTTAAACAATATAACAAAAAGTTCCATTATATCAGATAATTTAATTATGCAAATACACATATGCCCGGATGTCTGCTTCAAATAACCATTTACATTAAAAAAATGCAGTCATATACTAATTTTCAACAAAACTGAAATGTAAAAACAGCTAATCGGCATTTTCCACTAGATAATGTATCAAACACAAGTAATAAGACCAGGTAAATATTGAGCATCCTTCATTACCACGTCCAAATCAATGAATGAAAGTGATACTAATAAAATTACAAAAGTGATTCTTGAACTTCGTTTTTTCAGTACAGTTGGTCAAAAATCCATCTTCGTACTTACACCAACCACTAATTAGCATTGATCACGCAACTAATTTGAACACTAACCATATAGCTACCAGCTATAGCAAACAACTCAACTAAACAAATTCTTGATCTTTTAGAGCGTTGAAAGAAAGACAAAAGCAAAAGATTTCATTCTAAAGATCAACTTTATGTACAAAATGAAGTTTCATTCTATAACCACAAATGGGAAAATAAAGCCTCCTAGTCACCTTGATTTTCATTTTCCCTTTTTTACAATTTATCATTTTAGACCAAAAACCAAACAAAACCAAAAGCAGAACTGAAAGAACAAACTCAAAATACATCAAACAGGTGATTAATAGCTCAAATGAAAGCCAACTCAAGAGGTTCCTAAACCATAACCAATTATAACTAGGAAAAACACCCATCAACGGCACATATAGACATTAAACATTTCCACACCAGAGAAAAATTACCAGGTGGAAACTGAGACGAAACCAATGCATCATCAACGCCACGACGAAACAGTAAGCAGAGGCACTTCATTCCAGGCCATAGAAAGAAATCCAGCTGCTTCAGATTCCATTAGAGAGTACAATGAACTGTAATTGTAGTTCCACAAAAGAATCTTAGCCTGACTTATTGCATAATGGCTAAGAGGAACTGATTCAAAACCGCATTTTTCCATTAGATTCCTCCATTGTTCTTTATCTTCAATCCGTTCTCTTCTTGTCCCTGATTCCTCTGGCCCAACAACACCAGCGATTCTGCGACCTAGTAGCAATTTCTCGATTTGGAGTCTTTCTGGGGAGTCCCTAGTCAAGTTAGGCTCAAGAGATTCGAACACCGCAGAATAGTATCTCAGAGCATTTCTGAACCGTTGTAAATATCCAATATTGTTCAAACTTGCTTCATATTCTCCTAGGGTTACAACTTGAGGGTTCAATGATTTAGCCTTTCTTAAAGCAGTTTCTACAGCAACGGAAGTTTCATCCAACAAATTGTACAATTGAAGCATGAAATTCACAGCTAATAATTCATCAGGTTCTATTCGAAAGCTAGATTCATTCAACTCCTCAATTGGAGAAAGAATTGGCTCAAACTCGAAATTCAAATCCAGAAGCTTAGCAAATTCATTAAGTCTATTACCAGTAGCTAAGAGAGAAGCTTCAGGGAATTTACCAAGAACTGGGGCGGGTATACCGGAGATCCTGATTTTTGCTGGTTTTCCGGCAGAACGAGTAGCCAGAGCTTGTAAAAGAGCCGCCCATTGAACTCCTTGTACGATTCCGAAGTCAACTATGTGAATCTTGCTAGCGCTCTCCGTAGCCTCCAGGATTGCTTGATTCGCCGTTAAATGAGCAAATTTAGAATAAGGACAGGCATCGTTGAAGGCCTTATAAGAGAGAGTACATTCTTCGCCGGCGGTTTCAGAGCTAATTAAGCTTTTCTCTGCTTCAACTGAAACTCTACTTTTTAATGCTTCAATGAAGTAGAACGCCACTCTTTCTGTTGGATCTCCTACTTCGGATACTTTTTCCCCGAGTTTAACCAGCGATTTCAAAGCTTTCTCCGGTTCTGACTCCGCCAGTCGAGCACATTCAAGAAGAGCCTTCAGCAGCTCCGGCGCAGACTCGATTTCCGGCGAATTGGAAGAGACACCGAGTGCCTCGTTCTTCACTGTCGTTGTTCGAAGTGGTGTAGCTTCTTTCACCACCGCTTGCGGCGGAGGAGGTGGAGATGGAGCCCAGGATTGGACTTGAAGCGAGTTAGGGCTTTTCTGAGTGGTCTCAGTAAAGATGACTCGATTGAGATCGGAGGGTGGAGAGCAGCCCACATTCAGACGAGCAGGACAGGTGGCAAAAGGATCGGAACCGTAGAGACCAAAATCAGCACTATTCTGCCACGCGTCGCAGGCAGAGGGTAGATTAGAACTATCCGTTGAGTCCCCGGCACCCATCAAAGTATCCATCCACTCATCCGAGTCGAACTCGCCGCCGCCTCCAAAATCGGAAATCCTAAATCCCGCAGAGTGATGTTCGAGATGAGGGAACTGAAATCCAGAATCGGAAGCATCTCCACCCGGCGGAACCTGAAAAGGATCTGTAAAACCGGGAGCAGTGAGGGAACCGTAACTCAAATTAAGACTAGGATTAGGATTAGCAACCATTGATGAAGACCAAGGATTATAGGGCAAAGAATTGAGGCCGAAGAGTTGTTGCTGCTGCTGTTGCTCTTGTTGTTGTTTCTGCTTAATAACTTGCTGAGCAACAGCCATTAGATTTCCGCTGTCAGTACACATATAAGCCATTCTCCGGCCAAATCTCGCCGGAAAGGAAGTTAACTGCAGTCACATGAAAAGCCAAAGGAAAAAAACAAAGGTCAGCAGCAGAGAGTAGAAACGGTATTAAAGGTAAGAAAAGAAAGAAGAGTACATACACTACAACAGGATCAAAACTCAGGACTCCACCCCTACTTGGATTTGCTTCAAAAAGAGAGAGACTGAGAGAGATGGAGCGTAGCTTAGCGTTGGTCCACTGATGGAGCAGTTTATACAAAATGAACAGAGTGGGTCCCACTGATTCTCGTTGAATTAATATTTAATACTTTTATTTTTCATAGTATAAAACAAACAAATAATGGGGGACTTGTTTAGTTGCGGGGCTCTGTTACAGTACAGCGTACACTACTCTTTTGTGCCTACTACTAGTAGTCTATACTCTCCACTTTCTGTACTTTGTTTCTTTGTTTTTTCTTAACCGTCGATTTCATAAAATTTTCGCAAAGCATCAAATGTTATAATTCGATTCGATGATATAAATTAATAGTATAAAGCTGAAATAAAATGAAATTAAGTGGGAAACAAAAGGGCATGGCTACCATTTTAAGAATAAAGTTGGACCATTTGGAAATATAGCTTCTTGTTAGAAACGGCAAAGGCTACTATTTTAAGAATAAAGCTACTATGGCACAAACGGCTAGTTGAATCAGTCAGCTTTCTTATCCATTCCATTTCTAAAGTAGCTTTATGTTGTTGAATGCCACATTCTTTTAGCTCATTCTCTTTTACAGCTAAAATCTTGATGTCATCTCCTATACATTTTCTTTTCATCTCCGTTGAGTGATGGCGGTATCTCCATGACATGGTCCGAAAAAGTTACACTCGCATGTGAATGTCATAATAATCGCTTTTGTTAACGCTAACGGCTTAACCCAACTTTCTTCTATTATAGCATGTGCAAAAGGGTTTTGTCCTTCATTAACAAATATATCTAATAAGAATATCTCAGTTTTCTTGATTGGAACAATTTTCTTTACTCCTGACTGCAAAATTATGATTTCTAATATAACTGAACTGCCCCTTTTCATGTATTCAATTTTATAACCGAAAGCAAAAGCTTGTTCCTATCTAACAATTGTTTATTCTATTCAGTTAAAAAAGTTCACCTTCAGTCAAAGAACCAAATATTAAAATCAATCTGCCGAAAACCAAGCTTGCTGACAAATCAATGGCTCATAAATGTATATTAACATCTCCGAAATATGAATGAACAATTTACATTATTCAGTTTATGCCAACGATTCTAATAACATTCTAAACCGACCCCCAAGGCTAATTAAACTATCAATGATCAGCATCAATATTTGCTACAAATACAATTTATGCTTTTTATTAGTAATGGTTTGCGGATAATTCCAGTCCTTGAAATATAATCAACTCTCAAAACTGCTACATCTGCAAGATTTTATTAATCCAGTAGCTAAATGCATATCAGTAAACACGAGCTTTTGGTGGGAACGACTCCACCTCATCATCCAACGTGTTCATGTGCACAGGTCTGTAATCCAGTCGTAGCTTTTCATTCTCCCAATATCTGAAATCAAATAAACAATACTATCTTAATCGAAATTGATACTGCCAAATTCAACCGACCGTATGATTCCACAGATTGTACGAACTGAAATATGTGGGCTAGTAACAAGTTAATAGCCAACAGATCAACTGAAAAACTGAAATATGGGAATTTACAACAGATTTAAGAACAAACCAAGATAAGCCTATATTTCCCTCAGCCTCTCTCCACTTCTATAATCTAAACTACAGGATCCTTAAGTTCGAAATCCAGTCTATTTGAATTTCTTCTCCTCTACTGGAGGAGTAAAAGAACTTGAATAGAAAAATCTCCAGCTGTTACAACTATTTTAAATTCTAGAATATGATATTAGAACAATCTACTAAATCAACATCCCAGAGTTGAGAACAAAAGCTATAAAACAATAAAAAAAGTATTAAACTGAAGTACTAAACAATATTCTAATTTAGTGTTTTTGGTAGATAAATGCAATAAACAATAAGAGTACAAATTTTGCATATTGTGTTGACAAGGTAATATGTCAAACAATCAATCTCTTGAGAATTAAGATTCTCTATTGCTACAAAATCAAGAGCCGCAACTTGGATTGCATGACCTTGAATGTAAAAGCACTAAATGCCACGCAAATCTAACTCAATTCAGTTTTAATTTGCTGATGTTAGCAGCATCGGACTTACATCGTTAGTCATAGGTCATAATTTTTTGCATTAGGCTATAGTGCCCATAATAATAAAATTATTGCAAAAGCCTGACCTAATGGAATAAAGAAATATGACAGGAAGAAGGAAAAGTAAATCCAAGTGTCACAGGAGAATGAATTTTCTACGGTTAGGTGTCCAAAATTTTGGCAACCAATGTACTATATTTGACACTTTATGTGATTTTCTACAGTGGAAATACAAACTTACCCCAAAGTGTGCTTCATCCATTTCTCATCATCTCTTTTCTGCAAAGTGAAAAAAACATAAATTATTATAAAAAAACAGGGAGAAAATTTAGCAAATGCCTATAGATTCAGACTCACAGTGAAGTCTTCACGGGCATGTGCTCCTCTGCTCTCCTTCCTGGCCTCAGCAGAGTGCATAGTTATACATGCATTTATCAAGAGGTTTTCCAATTCTATGGTTTCTATCAAATCAGAGTTCCTGTATAGAAATAAAGATACGTAATTTTCCACTTCATAGACCAATCAAGATACTAATTTGATCATTGAAATCCTTAATTACCCACCATATTAAACTTCGATCTTCCACCTTCACATCATGAAAGCTTTCCCATGCCTTGTCAATTAGCTGACAACCTGCATTAAAGATTGCAACAGTGTGAGGAGGAACAAATAAAATAAACATAAACGGAAAAGAGAAGGGTTCGCAAGAAAGAATAAGGAACAAATGCACTGCAGAGGGCAAGAATCCCCAACATGTGAAGGATAGGGAATGGTTATGTGTTGCATGCAACTTCCCATTATGCTAAAAAGTACTTAATATTAGAGTTAAATTTCAGTCGCGCAATCTCAACATTGAGCCAATGCTATACATTGCAAGAATATATAAAACAAAGGTGCAAAACTTAGAGGCTTACTACATGCCTAAATCAAGGGAGAATCATATCAATTGATGCAAGGAATACCTTCTTCCAATGTATCTTGAGTACGGAAAACAGCTGCATTATTTTGCATTACCCTCTGCATATTTAGCCGAATATTTGAAGTTGGATTTGACCCATTTGAGTTTCTTATTTTGTCTAGCCATGCAATTGTCCTCTCTCCAGCATCCTTCTCCAGAGGCCTTTGTTTCTCTCCTGCCCAGTTGGAATTAAACCGTAAATTCTTGGTCTTTTTTGCTCAAAAGACATTAGATCATCTTAGTTTGTAGAAAATAACCTGGCCTTTGAATCTCTGCCACTCTATTTGCACAAGCTCTACCAAAAACAACAATGTCGAGTAGAGAATTTGCACCAAGTCTATTTGCACCATGAACTGATGCACAAGCTGCCTCCCCAGCAGCCATTAGTCCAGGAACTACAGCATCTGGATCGTTTCCTTTGATGGTAACTACCTAAATAATGAAGTAGCAAAATCATAAAAAATTAATAGCTTTCAAAACCAAGAAACCTAGGTTTCATGTTTGCAAGAAATGGATTAACTTATGTGAGGCATTCAACATTTCATTCACTTCTCATTTATATAATATTTTCTCCCATAAGAACGACACTGGAAGCATAATATCAATTATCAATAATCATGCATAATAACACTTGAGTCCCAAAATCCAGATGAGTGAAATATTATTAAATGCAACACGCATAGGTTCTAACTCACCTCTCCATGGTAATTTGTGGGAATTCCACCCATGTTATAATGCACTGTAGGTAGAACGGGAATGGGTTCTTTTGTAACATCCACACCAGCAAATATTGCGGCAGTTTCAGAAATACCAGGAAGTCTCTCTTTCAGTACATCTGGCGGCAAGTGATTCAAATGCAGATAGATATGATCTTTCAAAGGTCCTGTTCCAAGAAACAAATCAACTTTTCTTTAAATGCATAAACCTTTTGAATTTTGATGAAATAAACTGACAGTTCATAACAAATGAGTTTAAACATATTTAACTGCACATTGTTACAGAACACTGATATAATTGGGCAAATTATTTAGAGTAAATCAAATAGGAAAAACATCTGGTTATATGAATATAAAAAAATTCTATTTCTTGCTCATAACTGCAAATTTATCAATACAATGTTTTAGGCAATAAGAATGGCAATCAACAAAAAACATATTTTATTATTAAATAAACCTAATTAATTTGTCTCCCTACAGAATCAAACTATCTGAACAGGAAAGAATCATACCAACACCACGTCCCTCCCGGATCTCCATGGTCATTGATCTTGAGACAACATCTCTTGATGCAAGATCCTTTGCTGTAGGAGCATACCGTTCCATAAATCGCTCACCTTCACTATTTCTTAGAATACCACCTTCTCCCCGAGATCCTAAGAGATGCACAACAGTATGGGTGAAAACCTATAACCCTGAATCAAAATCAAGAATCTGGATTAAAATATTCCAAGAAAAAAAATTGTGCAATTTCAACCTTCTGTAATTAGGCAGCCAGCACCGTATATGCCTGTAGGATGAAATTGGACAAACTCCAGATCCTGCAGAAAAAATCAATCGAGGAAACAGTAAAATACTGAATGACAAGGTAACTTCAACATAAAGTCACTTCATGACTAAGAAACACTACAAACTTGGAGGGGGAGCCCAGCTCGTGCAACCATAGCATTTCCATCCCCAGTGCATGTATGAGCTGAGGTTGCAGAGAAGTATGCTCTACCGTAACCCTAAAAGACATAATATAGATAACAATGGATCATTATGAGAATCTCTCTTTCCTAAGCATTTACAATAAGATTAAAAATTAAACAAAACTTGTTACCCCTGTTGCCAGGATTGTTGACGCGGCACGAAACCGATGTAAAGTTCCATCCTCCATATTCAATGCAACTACTCCTTGGCAGGTACCTGAATGTCAAATGCTACTAACCACAAATAAGCAATGTCCAAGACAACACGAAGGTGTTATAATTACAGGGAGTTCTCAGCTATGCCAATTTTGTATGGAACATGTTACTTTAGTGATTCATATAATGTCACAATTAGAACAATATAGAATTAGAGTTAGAGAGCTACATGGTCACCATGAGTTAGCAAGGGACTACCAAAATAATCAACTCAAGTAAATGTTTAATCTCTGATCAGCAAAGGTTGGCTAATAAAACTCGCTACCACTTCATAAACTATTGGTCATTATAATTTATACCATCTTTTGCTACATTTCCAAGAATCATTTAATTTGGCTTCTTACTTGTTTTAACAACAATAAGAGCCAAACCTTTACAAAATAAATAATGGCTGAGACACCTTAAATCTTCGTTGTCAACCATGTTTTAATTTTCACTGGTATACTTCCCATCCGGTGGCGCAGCAGCTCATATACGGGGAGAATTAAGCAAATAAAATTATATAACAAAAAGGATTTTCAAGTCTCTCCATATGCAAGCACATTTGGAATTGAACATCCAATATTTAATTGTAACCCAACAATTTGTTGTCTCTTGTAGCATAGTGTAGTTTAGTTGGCAAGTGGAAGTTTTACATTCTTGGTTTCACCTTTAGTACTTCCACGTTATTAAGACACAATTGAAAGAATGAAGAAAGAAATTCATCCACATGAAAAATAATGCATCTGGTTTTCCAAATGTCATCTTGCCTAATATAGTGCTCTGAAGCAAGTATATGCGTACCGTCACTACTCATTATCAAGTCCAAAGCAAAATATTCCACAAAAAATTGAGTATTATGTTTCATTGCTTGGCCATAGAGGGTGTGTAAAAGTGCATGCCCAGTTCGATCAGCAGCACATGCACAACGATATGCCTGTCCACCTGTAGCAATAACATAACTGAGAAACCATATCAGAGAATACAATTACAAATAAAATGTGAAACTCGGTGACAGATTTCAACTCTCAAGTAGGATTCACCTTTCCCAAAATCTAAACTCTGACCACCAAATGCACGCTGATAAATCCGTCCATCTTCTGTTCGAGAAAATGGTAACCCATAATTCTCAAGTTCAATAACTGCCTTTGGTGCCTCCCTGCACATGTACTGAATAGCATCCTGATCACCTGTAGGAATATTAGTGGGCATCAATCTATAGCAAAGTAAAATATCAAAGAAATCACGTTACATAAATAGCAGTATAATCAATTAGAGTACCAAGCCCACCTGTTTGAAAAACAAGCATGAAATTGTGGGAAAAACTGAAACATAGAACTCTTTTGTTTTTTCAGCATAAATAAACAACAACCCAAGACAATGTCATTGAATTACTCGGTCAGATACCAGTTCATATCTTAATAAATTGAAAAATAAAAAGGCAAAAAGGACAAAAGGCAGCCCTTGAAGTTTTAGCAAAAAATAACTCAACACAATATACTCTTTTTTGGGTCACGTCTCATACTCCCTGGACAGAAGTCGCTATAAAACTCAATTTTAAGCTTAGAAATTCGACTTACCTAGCCAGTCACTTCCCTTGACAGTGTCATACATGTGCCATCTCCAATCATCTTCAGTCATATTTCCCAAAGCAGCATTGATGCCACCCTACAGCATTTGCACTAACATTTCAAGAAAGTTGCAATTAAGATAGACTCGCATCGATCTGATGGCTAGACATGGAAAATGTCCAAACCAATAGGAATTGATTTACAGAGACAGACAGGAGCAAGCAGACCCTTTAATCGTTAGATAATTTCATTTAAAATCTAAGCCACATGCCTCAACCATGCTTCATCATGCCAAAAGCATATCCACAATTTAACAACAGTAGAAATATATACCACTGCCACAGCCAAAAAGATACATATTATGACAAACCATTGATACAATTTATTAATTTCGGTTTTATAAAAGATTTATAAAGAAATATTCAGAGTCATGTTATTTATGCAAACTAATGAATAAATTACGACAATCTAAATCATACCTGAGCAGCTACAGTGTGTGAACGAGTTGGAAACAGCTTAGTAATGCAAGCAGTGTTGAATCCATGCTCAGAGAGTCCTATGGCAGCCCTCAACCCTGCACCACCTGCTCCTACCACCACAGCATCATACGTATGATCCACAACAGTGTATGAGGACCCACCTGCCTGTTATATGAACAACACCAAATATTTGTTTCATCAAACACTGCATCGTACAAGTAACAGAATATAACCAGCTGAAAGACTAAATGAATCGTATGCAGGTATAGACTTCTTTTAATAAAATTGTGAATAGAAAGTCAAAAAACACCCAACAGCTTATTTGAACTACGGTATAATATGAAAGTCACCAAATCGTTAAACATAAATTTCTAAGGCTTGGTTCCAAGCTTAAGCAATCATTCACCTCAACTAAAAATAAAATCAATTAAGATTGTTTTATCATTTTCACCCAATGAGATCGACCAAAAAATTATGTCCGCGAAATGAAATACAGTAATCCAAGCTTCTCCATATCATATAACCTCCAATCAAACAGAAGAGGAAAAACGGGGAACAGAAATCAAATATAGATTAATATAAGCCCTGACAACACCAAAAACAATCAGATAATTCAAAAACAAAAAGCAAGTAAAATATAAAGAATGAGAATGACAAACCGTTGCGGTAGAGAAAAATCTGGAAAGGTGCGATCTAAGAGAATCACCAGAGATCGATTTCCTTGAAAAAGAAGAAGAGGAAGAAGATGAAATGCCACGAGCCACGCACCGCCACATCTCTGTGTGTGATAGTCACGGATTTCGTTAACAGAAGAAGAAGAAGAAGAAGAGGAAGAGAATTTGGGGAAATTTGTACAACAGGTAAGGTGAAGTGTGTTGGGTTGGTTCGGTTTGATTTAGAAAAAAACAAGCGGGGATGGCTGATTCTGCAATTGAATGCTACTAGCTAAAGTTGTTTCGCGTTACCCTGTGCATTTACGAAAACACCACAGACATTTTTTTATCTTTTTTTTCTGAAAAATGGTTAAATTTGTTGTTTTCTTTTTTTAATTCGAATTTGACATGTGGTCTTTCTAAAATTTTCTAATATTAGTTTTCAAATGAAAAATATAAAAAGAAAAACCGAGCGGGCAACTGCTAAAAATATATATTTAGTTATCAAATTCAAAATTTTTTATAAATTGACCTAAAATATCTCTTATTTATTACATAAAAAGAAGTTTTTTATGATTTATTTTTTTAATAAAATAAACCTCACTTTGTTAGTTCAACATTTGATGAGTAAAGTGAGATTTGACCAATGGAAGAAGGTAGAATAACAATTAATTTATAAAAAAATGATATGATCTTAGTTTGCACATGAATTAAATGAATCTCTGTATTTTTTTATTGTTACCCAGTTAGTCGAAAATTTTATCTAATCTAGAACTCAAGATAATGTTTGGTTTCTATCTTTTAGCTCAAGAAAATGAATGCATATCACCTGTGATGGCAACCATGTGGCACTTCTCAATTATATATGTGGCATGCCTTGGTTGGAAAAGAAAAATAAACTTTATTTTAGTTATATTTTTGTTTTTAGAAAATTTAATTTAAACTTAGGGGCAGTTATATAAATTTATTTCAGTAGCATATGCTATGGAAAACGTGGCCATTTTCTCGATCAATAGTCTTGCTGCGGCCGAAATAGCATTAACGTGCATGATCACTGAACTGATACATCTCACTATTTATTTTTAACAACACGTTTTTTCATTTTCTAGTTTCTGAATTAATGAATTATATCAATAGATGTATACCTTTGTAATATAAAATAAATAGTGAATAAGAGGATGGGTGAAAGTATAATCATCATATTCAAAATGCGAATTACACATAACTTTTTTTATCGCATAAGCATTTAGTTACCATAACTTAATATTATGTCATATCATTTTAAAAACACAGATATTATGAGTGAGATGATATACTTGAATGAGAGCCAGATATACTCTTGTAAGCAAAATTAATGCTAAGCCTCTAATAAGTAAAAAGATTCTCTTAAAATGGGCTATTGGGTTTACCTTTTTTAACCAACTACTAAATCAGAACAAAAATTGGTTTCTCTTAGAACCTAGTAGAAACATTTTTGATGATTGACATATTTTACGATGAATTTATTCATGATAAAATTATTTTTACTTTGCTGTTTTTAATGATTGATTCAATGGTGTGATGATTGATTCAATAATTACAAAATGTAAAGAAATGATAAGTTTATCGTAGACATCACACGATAACCTACCCTTGATGATCATATATTCATAATTAAAGGGTTTAATTTCAATATATATAATTTCATTTTCATAATTGATTCTTTCATTTAAATAATTCAATAACTCATAATAAATATATTAACTATAATCATAAGAATATTCCTACTAGAAGCAATATTGTTACGAAAGTACCATAAACACACGTATATGTAAGACGATGATCTTCAAAGCAAGAAAAGTGCAAAATGAGGTCGAAATGTAATTTAAGATATCTCCAGCTCACACCAACCACCATTCACAAAGGATCTCAGACTCATACATTGGGAGCTCTTAGAAAGCGTTCTTTCCAGGCAAATCTCATAACCAGTGCTTTAGAGGTGGACAGAGCCCAACCCAAAACTTCCCAGTTCTCGAGGCATACAAACCTATTCCCTGTCAGCCTCTGGGGGGCCGGCCCTATAATGTTGCATGAGGAGTGCAACGAGATGGTATCAAGAACATCCAAACCAATTGAGTGTATCTATTTTTAAAATAAATTTTCCAAACCAATTGAGTGTAGCTATTCTTAAAATAAATGTAAGGTAAGATGTTCGATACCCAACTTCTTCAAAAAAATACTTATAAAAAATAAATAAATCTTAAATTTTCGATAAAAGTTTAAAAAGGATGTCATTTGTAAAATTATTTATGTTGTATGAATTTGCATTTCCATACAAGTATTTGTCTTAGAAACTTACACGATAATATTAATGATTGCATTTTCAAAATAAGCACGTTGGTAGTGACCAGGTTAATTGGATCAAATAATCAAATCTAATTTATAGGGTGTTTCTTTAAACTTAAAAGTTAGTCAAACTTGCTTAAAAGTAGAATTTTAAATTAAAAGTTAGTTAATTTAGTGTTTCTCTAAACTTTTTTCAACTTAAAAATGTTACTTTTAAGTAAAAAATAAGAAATGGGTAATACTTATTTTTTAAAAGTGACTTTTTTTCAAATCTACTTTTTGACCGAACAAATTACAATATTACCCCTATATTATATTCAATACTTTTATAAAACATATACTTTATAGTTTTTTCAAGATTCAACAACTTAAAAGTGACTTAAAATTCAATTTTGAGAAACACTTTTAATGATTTAAAAATCTTTTTACAGAAACACTTAACTACTTATTTTTAAACTCCTTAAAAGTTAAAAAAACACTTTTAAGTTATAAGTCACAAGTCATAAGTTTGGAGAAACACCCCCTTAATTATTACCTAGACAAAATTGAATAATACTATATTTAAAGACTCAATAATAAAATATATTTATTATTCTCATAAGGATGAAATGTTAGTATTTTAGCGTAATTTGATAGATTAATTGACCAATGCAATTGTGATATATCATCGAACAAGTCAAGAGAATGTAGAGTGCATGCTTGATCGGGTTTGATTACTGTTTGAGGGTTCGAGGACAGCACCCCTGGTAGCGGGATCCAAGAGCGGCAGCCCCTGGAGGGGTCCACGGGGCAGTGCCCCAGGCCGGGAGAAAATTTATTTTAAAAAAATTATTATCACATTAAACGTTGTGGTTTCAAGTTTGAGGTGAAAAATGAAATGTAGGATTGGAGTTATTGAGTAAAATAGAATTTGAAGTAAAAATTGAAACTGTATGATTGGAAATGTGATATGATTATTGAAAGTAGGGTCAATTTATAAAATATATTTGATATATTTGTGAGTTGCATTGGGATCCAGCCATTTATTTTCACATTTATGCATTCTTTATCTTTTAGTGATGTTCCTTTTTGAGTATTTTTTGCATTTGAGTCTCTTAGGGTTCGTTTGGTTGGCGGAATAGGAGGAAAACGAATACAAAAGGATGGAATATTTGCCTAGAGGCCATCGTCGGGGTGGAATAGCTATTCCGAGCTATCATACAACTCGTGGAATAGCTATTCCTTTCTTAAGAGGAGGAATAGCTATTTCATGAGTCATATGATAGCTCGGAATAGCTATTCCATCCCGACAACGGCCTCTAGGCAAACACTCTACCTTTTCCATTCGTTTTTCTCCTATTCCGCGGAATAGCTATTCCGCTAACCAAACGAGCCTTTAAAATCTTAATTGTCTTTAGAGTAGAGAATACGTTTCTTTTCAACTCAAAAAATGAATTATCCGATTACTCAAGGGTTTGAGACGAACGAAAGGGATCTTTTGAAGCACAATGTTTCTTAGCACTTAAGTTTAAATTTGATTTTTTTTGAAAACCAAGTTTAAATTTGATTAACTTTGAAACACTTCCGAGTAGGGGATTTAACAATTATGAATTTATTTCATTTTCTTTCAAACATAATTAAGAATATTGTAATTAAAAACAAAGATGGAAAATCAAATTGTGTATTTAAAAAGCATACTCCTTTCTTGTTATTCTAGGATTTTCATCAAGATAAAAAAATATTTATTAGAATGATCAATTTACCTATTTTATTTTATTATAAAACTCTCATTCTTCTTGATGGTATCTTATAACTTCATTTATATTTAATCTCTTTCCTTATTAATACAAAGATAAATTAGAAAAAAAAATGTTACATTTTGCATTGATAATTTAAAATGACAAATAAAAGGAAAATAAAATGTTAAGTAAAATATCTTTCTGGCACCGGAAGGAGTAGTTTAGAAAAAGAATAGTGGAAACGAAAACATTGAGGCCATTGATTTTCTAACTTTCGGAATTTTACGCTGCTTTGTCAAACTAAGAGTATCTTTAGTAAATTGTTCATCTTCTCAATTGTCTTTATACATAGACAAGAAGAGACAATCAACTAAAAATTGACTCTACACTAGATAATTTATTTTCTCTTTTTAACATGACATGACACATTAAATGTTGTACAATATCTATTTTATCTTTTAGATGTAAGTAATTAAATAGAAGCTTGAATAATTAATGTTATATTATTTTATTAATGAGAGAGACTATTTAGCAATGCTTTAATTTTTTTGTTATTTTTTTATTTTGAAAAAATACAATAAAAAATTAGATAGACATAATTTATTGTGGCTACTTTTTAAAATGTTCTATCTATTGTATCACATAATTAATGTGATTTAAGATTCTGTTCTTTTCAACTTATTCAACATCCAATTCAGTTTAGTTTAGTTCAGTTTCAGTTCAGTTTACTTTCAATTCAATTTCAGTTTCAATTCAGTTTCTGTTTATATATTAGTGTATATATTATCAAATTAATAATAAATAAATAATATATTATTAGAATGAGAAAAGAAAAGAAAAATATTAATCGTTTGCTTAGTAAGTAATAAAAATTATTTAAAAGAATATTATTAATAATATGTTAAAATTTGATTGCTTATTATCATTAATAACAAATAACTTTGTTTGATAACAAATAAATAGACAAAATATATAATTTATAAAGTATTAAAAGTATATTCATTACAATATAATTGAGAAATACTAAAATATTATAATTCATGGTTAGGTTAATTTTTCTAGTTCGATCTTCGTCCATGTCGTCATTTTCACTATCATCATCGACATGTTGAATATTATTTTGGTTCATCTCCCAAATTTGTTGTACAATAGAATTCCGCAATACGTTCATTGCTTTTTTCCAATTGTCGTCGAACATATTAGAATCAACTCTTCCATCAATATCTTCATTATATCTTACCGATATCCCAATCTGATGCATTAATTTCTTATAAATTTTTTATGAGTGAAAGTAGAGACAATAATTGACATTTGATATTTTTTTGACATTTGAGGCATATTATGTAATATCTTCCACATTTTCTTTAACTGATCAAATAGATATTCCACTTTCATTCGCAATGATGAATGTTTATAATTGAAATGTTCTTTCATTTCACGAGGCCATCCTCCTTTCTTATAATTTGGTACATGAGTTCTAACAATTCGATCCATGATAGGAGCCAAATAGACAAAAGTATTTGAATATCCTGAATGTAAGTAGTCTTTTTAATTAAACTACATATGCTCCAAAATAATATCACGAAATGTGGTTTTTGTTAATATTAAAAAAGTTAAGAATATCATAATAAAATTTAACGAAACAAAAATATAATATTATAAAGTTACGAGTTAATGTTGTTATTATTGATATAAATAATTATTATTCAATTAAGTTTCGGTATTTTCAATTTCAGCATAATAATTTTCAGTTTCAGTATGTTCAATTTCAGTTTCAGTATATTCAATTTCAGTTTCAGTTTTAGTTTAGTTTCAGTATTTCAGTTTTAGTTGAAAAGAACTGAACCTAATTCTATTTTATATATCATATAATCCTAAAACGAAGAGCGCATATAAATGTGGTATTAGAAATTTAAGTATTAGTAGTCTCCAACTTGAGTAGGCATAACCAAAGATTAATTTATGCTTTTTTAAAATAATCTCCTTTCAATGGCGTTATTAAAAAAATGCAAAAATATATAAAAAAAAAGTTATGTTTTGATTAAAATAAATTGAAAAATGGCATTATTAAACGAAAATTGAGTTATTTTATTGATACCAATTTCGAGCTAGACTTTTAGAGATTATATATTAAATCATACTGGAAACTTTTCAAACATCCCTCTAAAATGTTTGACATGTGAAATCTATTTGTTAGCTATATGAGTGAACATGGACAACTAGACAATCAAATGTTCTAATATTTGGACTGCTGAACGGTCAAAAATGGGCATCTTCTAGAAACTAACAGATAAATATTACTAATGTGATGTTTACACAGCAAAAAGGGTCAATAATAGGGTGTCTTCTAGAAAAGAACAAATATAGTCATATCATATCTATAGCCATTGCCATTGCTTTGACCAAAATATTTGACAGTGGTTAAGCGCGAACTCTCGTCGGTTATTAGACTGAAATTAAACGATATTACTGTCTGTTTCTCAAAAATTAAAAGTTGATCAACCAAGTTTATTAGTTTTTTTTAATTTATAAATACTTCACGTAAGTGTTTTATAAAGTTTTTATTTTGGTTTAAAAGGGGTTTATGATCCAAAAATTAAAAGCAAGGTTTAAAAAAGAGTTTTTTAGTTTTTGTGATTTTGACTAAATCAATTACTATATTATGAAATAATTTTAAATAAATAAAAAGTATATGGTTTTTTTGTCATTTTATATATTTAACCACTTATATATTATTTTTACCAAACACTTTTACAAGAAAACATTGAGAAACACTTTACATTTATGTTTAAACACTTTATTAGTTTAAAATGGTTTAAATCTAATAAATTGAAAAACAAAATTTTTGAGAAACACCCCTTTGTTGTAGCTATTTAGTTTCCACTTATATAAAGATATATAAATAATTTTGTAAACATTTTTCGATGACTTGAGGTGGAACATGTGATCAGATTCTAAATTAAACCAATATTTTTATGAAATGTTAATGAACTAATCAGATTATCTGATGCAACTTTCGATTAAACTGGCTTTTATAATTGTTTTTCTAGGCAACAAACACACTTTTAATAATGTTATATAATAAATTTTGAAAGACCTAGTATTTCGTCCAGAGTATCTTTAGAAATGGACATGCCCTTGACCTTATGCAACTCATGATTGAGAGAGAAGTAAATGCTAACTTAGAACTCAGAGTTTGAATTTCAGTTCCTATTATATTGAACAAGTGAGGTCCATAGTCATTAACATCATTTATGCTCATTAAGATGGCCTATGTTACAAGGTTTAGATATTCTTAATGGCTTTGTTTCAAGGATGTTATGGTGTGAAATATTGAGGGTTAAATTAAACGCACTTTAGCTTATATAAGTAACAATTTATGTTGTTTACAAATTCCGAAACAAAAATTATTGAATTTTGGCAAAGTTACATTTGTAATTTCTTATTAGCAAATTGAATACATTTAGAATTTGTTGATTTGGCACTAGAGCTTGATAAGTGGGCCCCTTGTGTGATAATAAAAGAAGAAGAAATGTTTGTGTCATTTTTCGTGTCTTCCGGTTTAACTTTTGCTATGTGCTATCATTATTCATTTTATGTTTTACTCCCCTACTAATGCGTTTCTCTCTTCTATGTGTTTGTCATATGATAAAATTGGATGGAAGATATGAAAGAGATACACGAGATCATAATTTTTTTTCCGCCTTAAATTTGATCTTTCTGTACCATCCAACTGATATATAATAGAACTTTAAAAACTGGAAATAGCAATTTAAAATAAAAGCACATTTAAATCAAGATAATAATGGGAAGATGATTGGGTTAAGTAGGGTTAAGACATCGAAATTGGTCCAAGTAATTGAAAAAAAGACAGAAGAAAGGAAAAACAATTTGCCCACATCCTCTTAATTCCTCTTAGTTAGAAAAAACAGATATTACCTTGAATTTTAAAAGTTTTAATTAATCCTCCAAATTTGGTGAAAATGCACCATTTTACCTATTTAATGTCATGTTTCAACTTCTGGCTAGATTAAGAAAAATAAAAAATGATATATTTGAAAAGTCAAACCAACAAGATTTTGACACGTGATGTTGAAAAGATTTTGACACGTGATGTTGAAAAGGCTAAACAGATGTATTTTTACTAAATTGAAGGTATCTTATTCTTTTGTAAGTTGAGGGTGACATGATACATTTACCGTGATGAATCTAGTATGATTGATTCGAAATAACAGTGTGAAAGAATAATATCTATAATTGGTTTAAAATCAATTTTT
>CATIWQ010257793.1:0-30078 GCA_949673415.1 Euphorbia schlechtendalii | reverse complement strand
ATTTACCTAGTATCTGCATTTGCATCAAAAACAACTACATACCACGTGAAATCTTTTATATGAAGTATAAAAATGACTAAAACTATAGTGTTTATATTATAAAATTATAATGATAATAAGTGTAATTATACACTTATCAATTAACAAAAAAAATTTCAAGCCTATATAAAGGAGCAAAGTTCTAGCAGATATCTTATTTTAAGAGCATTCAAGCTATTTCTCTAAACTGCATTATTTTACTTCAAAACTCAAGAAAACAATCATTCACATCTTTTGTAATGGAGTGTTATAGAAACAAAGTTCCTAAGCTCAAAATATTTTTATTCAAAACTTGTATACACTATCTTAGTTGATAAAATAGTGAGGGGGAGCTTAGAAACTAGCGAGGATGAAACTCTTAACATTGGTATAACTCAGAGCCTAAATATTTATAGGATGGTACTCTCTTATTGGTAAAGCTTAAAAGCTAAGATCGAGGATGGTATTTAAGTCTGTAATCAGCTCATTATAGTGGTTTGTTTCTCCGCCCAAAGGAGAATCAATAATGGATTAAAGCTTGGACAGAGATTTCAAGGATTAGATTAGACAGATGCTAAACTATGATAAAAACTTGTGTTTTTTATCTCTAACTCTTTACTTGGTTATTGTTGCATATAGAATTTGTTCATTCACATAAAACAAAAGTAAAGAGATTGCGTTAAAGGACAGTTTCTTAGGAAAATTGAGAAATTAATTTTACTCATTAACTGCATTGGTGGCTATTTTTGCATAGCCTTTGGGGAAAGTGAAAACTCGAAAAGAGTCATTCACCCCATCTGACTTGCTAATTACTCTAACTAGGTCCAACATGTAGTTCTTGTATATTAAATAGTCCAATTCTTAGGGTTTAAAATGGAGCTTGAATTATCCAAATCTGATGGGGATTCGTTCTGATAAGGATGCTTTGATAAGAATTCTACATGGAGCACAATGAAATTTTTTTCACTCTGAAACCTTAACGGTTGTGGAGATTGCATTACTCAGTTCGATAAATTCCCGACTTCGATCCCAATAAATTGCCAATGTATAATCCCCGAATATTCTGAAATTATAACCAAAATCTTTAATTATTTTTCATATATTAGTAAATATAAACGGTCATGTGAATATGAGTTTATATTAAGTACTTTATTGTATATACATTAACTTTCTAACCTTCAATATGTTTGTATATAAATCAAAGTTTGTTTTATTTGTTTTTTTATAAAATCCTCAATACTTAAATATAATTTTATTTGGTTGGTTGTTTTATTGTTTTATTCTTATTAAGTATGTTATTTTTTGTGCTTAAATGAGATGAATTATCTACTATTATGGATGTTAACATGGTCAAATATTGACAGGCGCATGCATAGCACGGAAAACACCCAGGCGGACCATATCTGCCTAGAACAAGGGAAGATGCTATGATAAGGATAGGAATGTTCCTGCCAATCCAAACGGATAATATCTGCCACAAATTTGGAAGAGACTATCTTCCCTTATTCTTAGGAGCATCCAGGCGGCTACCTAGCTGAGTCGGCTTATCCGCCTAGATCGACCCCAACGCCACGGGAGTAAAGAGTTCCATTAAGACTCTAACTCTACAAGGAGACCTTCACAATTGGAACTCTTAATTCAGATAAACTTTATCTTATCAACAAGATAAAGATTTATCCAAACTAGAACTCTAGTTGATTCACATTATTGGATCAGACTAGGAGACGTTCAAAGAATATGAAAGGACCCTTTAGGTCACCATGCAAAGGTACGTATTCTAAAAACACAAAAACTCCCTGCCTCCTCTCTTAAATCCAATCTAACTTAAGCATCGGAGAGGCTACGCTGGTCACATGGCTAGCTCCTTTGACCTCGTTTTGTTTTGCAGATACACAATTCGACCAAGGCAATACACAATTCAACTTCAAAGATTGGAGCATGGAACCAATTTTTATTTTCCAATCTTTCATTGGTGCGGTGAGCGTGGACTGAATTTACTTGCTCAGGCGAGAATCTCAGTTCACACGAACATTCTAATAACTAGAAAATTTCAGCTCCTAGTCAAACCTTAAATGGCTCACAACGGAACACACAATCATCCCCCAACCATAGGGATAATAATCACGGGGACCTCCTTGCCTAAGACTGGCGACCCTCCCCATGGTGATGGATTTTTTGGAGGAGATAACCCTCTCCTTCAGTTGTAGCAAAAAAATAAGATCGCTTTGAAAGAGATGGAGGCATATCGAAAATCAATTGTCGAGACATACATCTCTTCTGGCGTGATGTATGGTGATCCGAGTAAAGCTGGTTTGGTCATATGTAGGCGGGATACAATACCACCTCTTAACTTGATCGAGGATTTTGACAGTGTGTCACAAGGGCATATGCCGCCCCACCTCTACAACATCACCCAGACAGCTTTCACACTCATCATCCCTCACACAAATCCCCAGATCGCTTCCACTATATTCTCAGTAGCCTCGAATACCATAACCACATAGCTCATGGGACTGAACTCAAATGGACAATCACCTCAATTATCATTACTTCAGGGACTAGTATCTACAATGAAAGATGGTCAGATTCCGCCTGGAGACATAGGGCCAACGATGGCCGCCATCCAAGGGTTAGGAACAAGCGCGCAGCCTGAATTAATTTCAAAAGCCAAAAAATTAAAATGGGCTGTCGAGCCGGAGAGTGAAGAGGAAAACGACCACAAATTTGAGAAGAAAGCCAAGAAGGTTTTTGCGAAATTGGCTGTACCTTATCAGGAGGTAAAATTAAGGACCAATTTTTCACCATTCAAGAAAAACATCCTCGATCAAACCTTACCCAGGCTCGTATACATACCTTCTTTCGACAAATATACGGGAAAAGAAGATCCAAATTATCATGCTGCTAACTTTAAAAACCGAATGGAAACGATGAGAGCCACTAAAGTATATATATGCCGATACCTCTCAGCCACCTTAGGCGGACCTACGGCCCAGTGGTTTACCTCTCTCCCCCCTAATTCCATAGAGAGCTAGGATAAGCTCAGTGACGCCTTCTGCAAACACTTGTTAGGCTCCACCCCGGCCGGATTGGTAACAAGGAGTCTACATAAAATTATGCAAGGCCCAGAAGAAAGCCTTCGTGATTATTACAAGCACTTCAATGAAGCTTGCTTGGAAGTACGAGATTTGGACTTCAGCACCACCAAAGAGGCAATGTTGAAAGGTACACGGAATAGAGATCTTAGAAATGCAATCCTTACCAGGCATCCTAAAAGCCTCCAACAAATGCTGAGCATGGCCAAAGATTTAATTCCTGCAGATGAAATAAATTTCAACAGAAGGAAAGAAGGTTGGAGTAGAGAAGCAAAGAGAGAGGATAGACCCAGATTTGACTATAGAAGGTGAAAAGGTCAAGGTGGATATCTTGATCGAGAAGAAGATCGCCCTAGGTTGAATGCATCTTTGAGCCAAATACTAGTGGTAATCAAGAAGACCCCAGAAAAGAAAAACATTTATTTCCCTAAAATTCATGAAAGAATCTCCTTGGGGCGGGATTTGAACAAATACTATGATTACCATAGAGCTAAAGGTTATCACACAGATGACTGCAAATCGCTAGCTGACATAATGCATGAGTTGATCACAGCTGGGAAATTTATCCAGTTCGTGAAAGGAATCACTAAGAGACATGAAAGAAGGGAGGGAAGCGAAGATGAGAGAGAACATGATTCAAATAAAAAGACTGGCGGAATAAAGGGAATTATAATGGTAATTGGAAGCGGACCAGAATTCGAGTCGTCCAGAAAGAAAGCTAGAGGATTGTTTAGCAAAAAGAACAATGTAGATGGCGAGGAGGAAATCTTGAAGCCATTCAGGAAAAATTCGCTAGTCAAAAAACAGCATGCTGATCCCATAGTCATCGAGGTAACAATGGAAAATTTCACAATAATAAAAATCCTTTTAGACACAGGTAGCTCAGTGAATATCATCACCAAAAGCGTTGTTGAGAAGTTGAGAGTACATCACTCTTATATTCGAGCCGGATGCTCGCGACTCATTGGGATTAACGGCCAACCGATATAATCCTTGGGCAAGGTTACATTGGAAGTGGAAATGGGAAGCCTCAAGCATAAATTTTGAGGGAAAGTAGGGTTCACCAAAGTTGACATCTTAGTGGGATTCAACGTCATACTAGGCAGGCCTTTCCAAACTGAAACCCGCATGCTCATCTCCCCAATGGACTTGGTATTTCACATACCAACTACAAAAGGGATTGCGGTAATAATAGGTAACCCCTGAGTAGCTCAAGAGGCATACCTAGCCTCATTACACAGAGAATCGCTCCTAGTGGAAGAGGAGTATGAGATAGACTAACCGGAGAAAATCGAGGCGGTAGAGGAATTGGAAGAGCTCAAGGTTGGCCCAGAATGCTCGCTAAAAATTGGGAAGAACCTCTGCAACGATGCAAAGGCAGAAATAATATGCACCCTCACGGACCGACAACATGTTTTCTCATGGTAATCTGAAGACCTTGTAGGCATCAAGCCTGAGGTCATGCAACACAGGCCGAACTTGAACCCAAGCGCCGAGCCGGTCATTCAAAAGAAGAGGAAGCATGTGCCCGAGAGGTAGCGGGCCATTGAAGAAGAGGTAGGCAAACTCTTAAAAGCTGGACATATTAGAGAGGTTTATTATCCAAGTTGGTTATCCAACATTGTGTTGGTTAAAAAACCAAGTGGAGCTTACAGAATGTGCATAGACTTCACTGATGTGAACAAAGCTACTCTAAAGGATGGTTACCCACTCCTAAGAATGGATCGATTGATGGATGCAACGGTAGACTATGCAGTCTACTTGTTGTTAGATGCTAAATGTGGATATAACCAAATACCCATGCACCCCGTTAATGATGAAAAAACATCCTTCATAACCCACCAAGGCACCTACTATTACACGGTCATACCCTTTGGTTTGAAGAACGCGGGTGTAACTTATCAAAGGTTGATCAATGAGATGTTCCAAGACGAGATAGGAAAATCAGTGGAAGTATATGTGGATGATATGATAATCAAGAGCAAGAGCGAGGTTGAACATGCAGAAGATATCCGAAAGGTTTTTAAAGTATTGCAAGAATATGCCTGAAGCTCAATCCAGAAAAGTGCACCTTTGGTGTGAAAGGTGGCAAATTTTTGGGGTTCATGATTTTTCCAACGAGGAATTGAGGTAAACCTAGAAAAAATCGAGGCAATTCTAAAGATGGAGCCGCCTCGAACCCTGAATGAAGTCCAACTATTAAACGGCAGAATCAACGCTTTAGGAAGATTTATATCTTTCTCAGCCAAGAGATGCATGCCTTTCTATAAGACCATGAAAAAAGATAAGGACTTCAAATGGGATCAACCTTGCCAAGAGGCATTCGAAGAACTAAAAAAATTCCTAAGAAAACCACCACTCCTCAGCACACCCCAACCGGACAACACACTTTACATGTACCTAGCTACCATTAATGAGGTGGTAGGAACAGTACTGGTTCGAGAGGAAGGGCAAGACCAATTCCCAATATATTACACTAGCAAAGTGCTGAGGAACGTAGAACTTAGATACCCTCGGATTGAAAAAATCACCCTGACCTTGATTTCGTCCTCCACTCGGTTAAGACCTTACTTCCAGGCCCACACAATTGTAGTAAGGACCAACTTCCCGTTGAAAAAGGTCCTCCAATGAACAGAGATATTAGGGAGACTGGCTGAGTGGGCTATCCGATTGGGTGAGCATGACATAAGATTTGAAAGCAGAAGCGCCATGAAAGCGCAAGTTCTGGCGGACTTTGTAGTAGAATTTGTAGGGCTCGAGCCTGCTAAAGAAATCAAAACTGAAGAATGGGAAATACTCGTGGACGGAGCATCCTCTGGTGAAAGAGCCGGAGTCGGCGTATACATTCGAGGCCTGGAAAGATCAGATTTTCCTATGCAGCCAAGCTAGGCTTCCCCGCAACCAACAATGTGGCAGAGTACGAGGCAGTTATCAAAGGGCTAGAGCTAGCCCGAGAGATAGCGCCAGATCGATTGTTGCTCAAAAGTGACTCGAGGCTGGTCGTAAACCAAATAAATCAAACTTCAAGATAAAAGACATAGAAATGGCGAAGTATCTCTCAAAGGTAAAAAATCTTATTGAGATATTAGAGTTAAAAGGAGTCGCCTGGAAGATTGAACATATCTCCAGGAAAGAAAATGAGCGGGCAGATGAATTAGCCAAGGCGGCTTCAAGCAAAGAAGAGTGGAAAAACCTCACATGCCCATACTAGGTAATTACCCACCCAAACAACGAAACGGAGGCAAGCTTACTAATAAAGTAACAAGATCTCAGATGGATGAAGTCCATCTATGATTACCTCACTATGAACCGATTGCCAGATGATAAAATCGAGGCTACCAAAATTGTGAGGAAAGCCTTTCCTTGCTAAATGGGTAGCTTTACAGAAAATCATACTCCAAAGTTTGGAAAAAATGCATAATGGCTCAAGAAGGAGCCAAAATCCTACAAGAACTCCATGAAGGAGATTGTGGCTCCCACCAGGTGACCATAATATTAGTTAGATTGGCAAGTCTCGCTGATTTTTATTGGGAGTCTATGAACCTGAATGCGAAGACATACGTCAAATACTGCCACCAATGTCAAATTCATGCATAAAAGTCTCACGTCCCTCACGCGATGCAACGCCCCCTTCTAACCGCCTAACCATTCGTAACATGGGGAATTGACATTGCAGGACCTCTTCCTGAAGCAAGCGGATAAAGAAAATGGATCCTAGTGGCCATTGACCATTTCATGAAATGGGTCGAGGCGGTTGCTCTTAGCAATATCACACCAGAACGTAGATTTTTTCAAAAAGAATATCATAATGCGGTTCGGAGTACCTCACCGAATCATATCAGACAATGGTATGCAGTTCACATCTAGAAATTCCAAGATTTCTGTGCGGAGTTGAAGATTAAGACCCACTTTAGCTCAGTCCCTCACCCATAAGCTAACTGCCAGATAGAAATTACAAATAAAACGCTCGGTCAAGAAATAAAGAAAAGGGTGATGGAAAGAAAGGAAGTCTGGCCGGACGAGTTGGTTAATGTTCTATGGGTACACCGAACGACCCTATGCACATCTACAGGAGAAACACCTTTTTCAATGGTCTATGGGGTCGAGGCGGTTCTACCCATTGAAATCAGTCCACCATCTGACCAAGTGGCCTACTACACAGAGAAAGAGAACGATATCAATATGAGATAACATCTTGACGATCTGCAAGAGACACGTTAGAGAGCGTGCATCCTAATGGCTGCCTACAAAGCTAGGATCGCTAAATGCCATGATAAGAAAGTCAGAGAAATCCTCCTCCAAGAAGGTGACATGGTCCTCAAGGACGCAACTGCCTCGCAGGTGCGGGAAGGTAAAGGCAAGCTGGGGGTGAATTGGGAAGGTCCTTATAGGGTTTCACAAGCTATCGAACTAGCAACCTACAAATTATAGACCACTGAAGGAAAGGAGATCTCAAGAACTTGGAACATAGCAAAGCTTGGGCCATATTACATGGCTTGCAACTCTTAGAGAGATTCAGGCGGCTGCACTCTTTTCCTTTTAAGGAAATTTTCCCAATGGGTTTTTTCCTAAAAGTTTTTAACGAGGTGGTTCTCCCTTAGAAGAGATAGATAACCGGATGTGTAGAATTCCCGGATGTACTTTTCAATTTATTCAATAAAAAGTGATTAATTTCAAATCATGCACATTTAAGTACTGATCATACTTTGAGATTGCACAAACAATAAAAGATAAAGCGCTTAAAACACTAAGGCGGCTCAAAAGCATAAGACCTAGAAATTATAAAATGGAGAACATAAGGCCATTAAGGCAGCTCAAATGCATAAGACCAAAATATCATTAAGTGGTAAACATAAGACCACTGAGGCGGATAAAAACCATAAGACCTAGAAAACTATAAAATGGCGAACACAATGCCATTAAGGCAGCTCAAAAGCATAAGACCAAAATATCATTAAGTGGTAAACATAAGATCACTGAGGCGGCTAAAAAGCATAAAACTTGAAAAACTATAAAATGGCGAACATAAGGCCATTAAAGCAGCTCAATATGCATAAGACGTAAAACATCATTAAATAACAAGTATAAGATCATTAAGGTGACTAAAAAGCATAAGACTTAAAATATCATTAAATGGTGAATGATAGACCATTAAGGCAGCTCAGGTGGCGAAAAGATATAGAGACATTCAACAACGCTCAAGGTGAAAATTTTAATATATCATCAAAAGGCCTAACAAGGTCAAAATATTCAAAATAAAGTTAAAAGAATGCCTCCTCTACACTCCGGGATTGGCCGAATCGACATCATCTCCCTTCTCCCACTCCTCCTCTACTAACTCATCTAGGGCCGTCTCCTCCTCATCCGGCTCGTTGGGATACTTCACTCCCATCAAAAGATCCTCAGGAAGATCCGAGTGGTGAGCTCGGAAAGCCTAAAAAACTAGCCGGACATACTCACGACCATCCACCGCCATGTTAAGCATAGTTTGGCTATAGTCGATGACAACTTTAGGAACCTCCACGTCATATTTTGAGATGGTGTTCTGCAAGTTATCCTGAGCCAAAAGCAGCTCCTCAGCCCTCTTTTGGGCCCCCTCCGCCCTTTTGTTAGTCTCCTCCAGCTACCGGCTCATCTCTCCCTTGGCCGCCTCAAGCTCCTCGACTTTCTTATTGGCATTCTCCAGCTCGTGAACTATGAGTTCGTGAGTCCGCTCCAGTCGCACCATGTCCCGACTCTTCCGTGTCAGCTCAGTTGCCTGAGAAGCCATCTGGATAAACTAACACGCTATAAACAGTAAACAAAAATGAAAACATATATCAGTAAAAGAGAGAAGAAAGAACCTCAGTGGACATCATGAACAGAGTCTTGGACGACTGAAGCAAGGTCTCAGCCGCCAAATCATTCTTTTCCATGGGGAGGGGCAAGATTATCCTCAATACACTCTGGATCGAGGCAGTATAAATGGAAGGATTCCCTCACCCGCGAAGGAAAGAAGATCCGCCTGAAGAGATTCAGGGCTAACCCGCCTTGATGACTCGGCAAGGATGTCCAAATTGGCACTCTGAAATAAAGAAACAACTTAAGCACCAAACAAATAGGTTAAAAGGAGAATTTAAATTCTTACCGACTGGAGGGTAGTCTCTACAGTTGTAGGAGAATGAGGCAGCTCCGCGATAAAATCCGGGACCTCCTCAACTGCCTGACCTTTGTGCTTTCTTTTACGCTTACTAGGATCTCCACCTTGTATGTCAGGAACTGCATTAACAAGTCCAGGCTCAACTCATTCAATAGAATGTTTATTACCCTTTGATCCCTTGGCATCTTGTTGCACAAGATCACTGACTGAGGGAAAATTAAACACTGAAAAAAAGAAAAAGAAGTAAACACCTAGAAAAACTTGGGGCCCAGAGTGATAAATGTGATCCGGCTGACCCAGCTCAATAATTCTAATATTTTTTGCCATCGCCCAACTAATATTTTGGCACAGCCACATCCCCTTCCTAAGGGCCTTAAAGGCCTCTACCCTATTATCTGAACCGACAAAGTTGCAGGCCAAGTCAGGGGAATGGTTCCACTCAGTGGGGAATTCGGGATGGCAATCTTCTTGCTTAATATAAATAAAGTAGCTCTTGAAGTTCTTTACTGAATCCACTTTATTCATGAATCTGTAGAAGTCGCCTTGATGAGCGAAGTGATACAGGTCCTGAATTGCGGTCTTCCTCAGCGAAGCAATCTGCCTGAAGAACTCGGCGTCAAAGCACATCTCTAAACCCGTGTAAATAAGATAGTGCCCTACCAAATCTAACTAGGCGTTGGGATGAATTTGACCTTAGCTAAGGCGAAACGCTCTCAACACCTCGCTAGACCCTCAAGGAGCCGATAGACAAACCCGGACAAGATTTGATCCATATAAATACCAAAAAATCCCTCAAGCGGATGAGTGATCCGCTGTTCTTTGGATAGAAGCGCTACTTCACACTCTTTGAGCCAGGGGAAAACTTCCATCTCAAACTCCAAGTTAACATGATCTTGAACTGAATCGATCAGCTCAACCCAAGGAGTCATATTTACTATCTCCCTAACTTTTCCTCTTCCCCTAGCCAAAGTTTGAGAGCGAGTGGCCACATGCCACGTCATGGGGTGAGCTGCACCCCTCTTCATCCTACGCGCGCGGGAGGAGACTCTGATAATTTTTTAGGGTGGCACTAGGGGAAACAAACCCATCTCTTCATCTATCTTAGCCCAGGCCGTGGTAGAAGAGGATTGCGAGGATGAGGTAGATTCACTGCGAGATGCTTGATTCTCACTTGACTCGGGCATGGCTTCAGTCGGTGGGGTTCCCTTGAGGTTGAGACATAATCAGTATAATCTACGTTCAAAGGTTTGAAGTACTTAGAGTTCATCTCAGCTAATTTCCTATTAAATTGGCTACTAGTGGACGAGGCGAAATCAGTCATTGCCACCTATTAAAAATCTTAATCAGTTAGAAGATATCCTAAAGAATCCTAAGTTAGCTCGAGGTGGCACAATCAATATTTGAATTACCTACATTGGTATTTCATATCTAAATAGCAAAGAGAATGAACAAACAGCATTCATATCAGTTGAATAGACATCTTAGATCTAGCAAGTGTTCTACACATGAACAAGAAATTCTTAGAAAATAGAGAAACCTATAAACAAGCAATTTTGGGAAATTGAAATGCAAAGCACAAAATTCCTTTCCTAACCAATTGATCAAGGCCTAATTAAACAACCATTAATGAAGAATCAAAGGGTAAACTAGATGGAAATTAGCGTCTAAGCATCCCACAAATCAAAATAGCAGCAGATGCACAAAGAGCAAAACTAACGTTGTAACATTTTCGCAGAATAAGTAACAAATAATGAATCAATGACAAAAGTGAAATAGAGGAAAGATGAAAATTTACTTGTATAGAGAATATGCTTGTGATAAGTGTATAATTACACTTATTATCATAACATTTTCAATCATAAAATGATATGGTTTTGTTTCATTTTATACTTCATATAAAAGATTTCACGTACTATGTAGTTGTTTTTTATGCAAATGCAGAAACTAGGTAAATCTTGGGAGTAAATGATCAAAGATGGAATTCTATATAAAAAGAGTGAAAAAGGTGCAAAAGGATGCGTGGAACACAAGGATTTGGTTTAGGGTCGGAGTTGTCAAAGATTGGCAAAGTTGCGAAGAAGAAACATGAGGAATGTCACGATCGTGACACCCATTCACAATCGCAACTTGTTGCTCTTCATAAATAGAAAGTTACAAATCATTATTCACGATTGCGACATGTGATTCGCGGTCGCTACTTGTAATGGTTATTGGTTATCTATTTTAAACTACCAACCACTAGATAATAACGATCAACCGCCATCAACTGCCAACCAAAAAGACATCTTTTAGAAGTCAACCAATAATGAAAAGGTGTCTTTCCATTGTGGATGAGGATGAATGTTTGCATCCAATAATATTGAAGTGATGCAACCCTTCGCTAATAAGCATGACTCTTCGTTTGGATAGACGCAACCCTTCGTACTCTATAAATAGAGTTCAAATTCAACCAATTTCATGACATGTATGGAGAGAGTGCATGTGATGCATGGTTTATGGCATTGAATGATAGTATGCATGTATAGATAGAGAGTGAAAATATCTAGATTTCGCTACGTTCAAAGTCTTAGTGAGAAAAATGTATAAGTGATTCGATTCCTATTTCGATCATTATATTTCTACACAAATTCGAGCTTTTGTTGTATGAGTGTAATTGCAAAGCACTTATCAATAAAATTTTTACGTTCTTCAACATTCTTTTATTTGATATTCACAAAGAATAGAATCCTAGCGAAGGTTCTGTACTAGTCGAGACCAAATTCAAAGTAGACGCAGGAATTGCGGGAATTGATGACTCCCATTAAAGTGTGGATACGGTTTGATCAATTTTAGCTTTCATTTGCATACCATGCAACTTCACTTTGTTTTCTGCTTATACTTTCTATTTCAAAATTTATGATATGTCTATGTGTCATAACGAGTATTTCATCTTGCGTCATTTATATTAATCAAGTTATATGCTTTTGAGTTAACTTTAAGAGTGATTTCAGGGTTAACAAGATTGTGTATAATCACTGGATCTGTGATTATAACGCTGTTTAGTGAGCCAACATTTTTAGAATGATAACATACTAAATATGACTATGTGAGAGTGACCCGTACTAAGAATAGTATTATAAGTTATCTAGGTTCTTATAATTGTCATAATTCATTCACCCTAGACTTAGAAAAGACATCGCATATATTGCTCTGCGGTGAATGATTGAATATTAAGGCGTCTAGAACCATATTTGTTGAAGTTATCAAGGGTACGAAATGTTCTTGATGATTTTGCATGTTTTTCTCTGCTAAACTTGTTCTTAGGAAATATCTATATATTTGACATTTTCTATAATCTGTTCATACATCTATCTATTCATCCGTCTATCATCCAAACCCTCCAATACAAATTATCTTATTTCGTTTGTTTCGTAACTCTAGTTGGTCTTTAGAACTGAATCTCTTCCCTATGAGATCGATATCTTTTAAAACTACATCGAACCTGTATATGTGTAGTGGTCACCATTTTTCTATTTGATAAGCGGTATTGATAACACCTATTCGTATTTTTAACTTTTATCTTGTTGATAGAAAAGTAGAGAACAAGGTTTTTAGCACCGTTACCGAATTTAAGTTTATCGGAACGATTATAGTCAAAATCTTACGATTAGCTTGATCGGAGAAGCTTGAGGAAAGGAAAGATGATTGACAAAGCTTGATAAAGAAGAGCACAAAATCGCCGGAGAAGAAGAGAAGTTGCAGAAATGGTGAAAGGAGAAAATAAATCCTTTATATAGAGATGAAAAGACATGTGAAGAGGCACTCTTCCCATGCTTGACACATGGCTTGCTCCCCACCTCACATTTGAAAAACTGTGAACTTTTCAGTTCAACACTCAAATGCACACTCCCATGTGGGAAGCCCTAAAGCATACCCTAGATGTTTCTCATATACACGTGATGATAGCGTCGCCTGGACTAGGCGAAATCAAAATTGAGCTCCTGAAGAAACTCACACACTTGTAGGAGGACTTCTGTTAACATGGTCAAATATTGACAGAAGCGTGCATACCAATCAAAACACCAAGGCGGACCATATCCGCCTAGAACAAGAGAAGATGCTATGATAAGGCTAGGAATGTTCCTACCAATCCAAGCGGATCATATCCGCCCCAAATTTGGAAGAGACTATTTTCCCTTATTCTGAGGAGCATCCAGGCGGCCACCTAGCTGAGTTGGCTTATCCGCCTGGATCGACCCCGATGTCTCGGGAGTAGAGAGTTCCATTAAGACTCTAAGTCTACAAGGAGACCTGCACAATCGGAACTCTTAATTCAGATAAACTTTATCTTATCAACAACATAAAGATTTATCAAAACTAGAACTCTAGTTGATTCACATTATTGGATTAGACTAGGAGACGTTCAAAGAATATAAAAGGTCCCTTTGGGTCACCACGCAAAGGTACGTATTCTAAAAACACAAAAACTCCATGCCTCCTCTCTTAAATCCGATCTAACTTAAGCCCCTCTAACATCGTTTTGTTTTACAGATACACAATTCGGTCAAGGCAATACACAATTCAACTTTGAAGATTGGAGCATGTAACCAATTTTTAGTTTCCAATCTTTCAATGGATATGTTAAATCAAAAATAATTTTGTTACTTTGATTTTTTATTTTATGTTTTTGCTTGGAATATTGAACCTTATCATTTACATTTTAACCTTTATGACTTGATTTTTCTAATTTAAATAAAGTATTGAAAAATAATAGATGATCCAATCAATAATAGATATGAATATAAAATTTTATTCTTTTTGGGATGGAGAATGCATTGCCAATTCTTAGAGCATCTTTAATTTTTTTAGATTCCAAATCTAGGTGGCATATGGAATAGAATTTTCGTTTTAATGATGCATAGACAATGTCTATTTATAAGATAGATATAATATATTGTTTATTCCATTTTTAATTGTATTTATTGTAGACAAAGTCTATTTGATTGTCTACATTTGGACAATCAAATAGACATTATCTAGAATTTGAGATAACACATAGTTTCACATCATATAGAAAAGATGTGTTAGACAAGCTACTAAAGATGTATTTTCAAATTAATTATCTATTCCTTCCTATGTGTGGAGACAATTTATGGAATAGAAAAGCTACTGAAGATGTTCTTACTTATGTTAACGAAATAAAATAGAGTTAGGCTTTATTTGGATGATAGTTTACCGTGGTTCATTAAAGTACGTATTTTATGGTTCTTTTAAAATTTTGTTTTTGAATAGTTAGTATGGTAATGATATGTTTTTTAAAATTTTAATTTGTTTGGATGATAGTTTTTCGTGGTTCATTAAAGTATGGTATGGTATCGTACGATATGGATCTTTTAAAATTTTTTGTTTAGATTGATAGTATGATTTGATATGATTTTTTTAAAATTTAGTTTAATTTAAAAAAGAACCATGGAGAACCACAAAATCCATGGTTCTATTTTCATGGTTCTTGGAACCATAAAAAAATCACAAAAGAACCATACCTTAAAAATAACCATACAACCAAAAAATAATTTTAAATTTGAACCATACCATACCATGCCATACCATGAGCTACTAACAAATTCGTGATTTTATTTTTAGGAAGCCATGCGGCACATTGCACTGCAATCGCTATTCCCTCCTTTTGACAAGTCCAGTGTTTTAAAAGGCGCTAGGCGCTAGTCGGGCGGCTAGAACTTCCGAGGGTCTAGGCGGGGACTAGGCGGGGTGTTTTTTAAAATATATAATATTTATTAATAAATTAAAATAATAAATTTAGGGTACACGTAAATTTTTATAGAATAATACTAAAAATTCATATTTCTAAGTTTTGGCGATAATTTTTTAGGCTTTGGCTATATTTTTAGGCTTTGACGATACTTTTTTCTATCTTTGGCAACGTTTTTCTGAATTTTGACGATAATTTTCGCCTTGATCGCCTGATTATATAAAATCGGGGTGGTGTTTTAAAAATCCCGGCCTAGACGGCCGCCTTTTAAAACACTGGACAAATCTGTTATGCTGATTCCTATGCAACATTCTTGGATTTTTAGGAGTTGATCCATTCTTCAATATCTATGAGTCCCTCATAATGAGACACTCATCAGCCTCCACCGACGACCTCTCTGCCACTATCATCGGCGTTGGATTCCGGGAAGCAGAGACACTTTTCCGTTCCAAACCTATATCCGAAATTCGAAATGTTGAAGCTACTACCGAGAAACAGATCCAAGACAAGAAGGAAGAACTCCGCCAATTGGTTGGCAACCGCTACAGAGACCTCATTGACTCCGCCGATTCCATTGTTTTAATGAAGTCTTCTTGTCATTCCATCTCGTCTAATATTGATTCAATTCAAACTAAGATTCGCTTCCTCTCTGCATCCCCTGTTTCTGAAACACCCAAATTTACCAACCCTAATCCCGCCCGTGTTCACATCTATGGGATCGCTTGTCGAGTCAAGTACTTGGTTGATACTCCTGAGAACATCTGGGGTTGCCTTGATGAATTTATGTTTCTCGAAGCCGCAGGGAGATACATTCGTGCCAAACACGTCCACCACAATCTCATGCAACCTAGCACTGCACTTGCAAATTCCTCAGTTGATTGGGATCATTCCATGATCTTTTCCAATTTTCCTCTTTTGCAACATCAGTGGCAGATCGTTGAGAGCTTTAAGGCCCAAATTTCTCAGCGAAGTCGTGAGAGGCTGTTGGATCCTGGCCTCGAGGTTGGGGCTTATGCTGATGCTTTGGCTGCGGTTGCTGTCATTGATGAATTGTATCCCAAGCAGGTACTTAGTTTGTTTCTAGATACTAGAAAGTCTTGGGTTTTGCAGAAACTAGCTACTTTTGGTGGCATCGATAATAAAGCTGCCACTGCTGAGGTTGTGGTTTCTGTTTTTTGTGAAGTTGTGAAGATAATTCAGGTAAGTATAGGCCAAGTTGGCGAGCTGTTTTTGCAACTTCTGAACGACATGCCTCTGTTTTACAAAGTTCTTTTTAGTTCCCCTCCTGCATATCAATTGTTCGGGGGAATTCCCAACCCAGATAGCGAAGTGATGTTGTGGAAGTTGTTTAGAGAGAATCTTGAACTTTCTGCGGTTACTTTGGACAAACAGTATATTGCAGGGACTTGTATGACGTGGTTGAATGATTGTGGTGGAGAGGTTCTGACTAAGATCAATGGCAAGTACTTAATTGATGCAATTTCTACTGGTAGAGAGCTTGCCATGGCGGAAAAGTTTATAAGAGAGACTATGGACAGCAAGCAAGTGTTATTTGGGAGTCTGGACTGGCTTAAAAGTGTTTTTGGGTCTGAGATTGAACTGCCTTGGAGTAGGATCCGAGAGCTAGTTCTAGAAGACGACTCTGATCTCTGGGATGAGATATTTGAAGATGCTTTTGTTCAAAGAATGAAGACTATTATCACTTCACAGTTTGAGAATTTAGCCAAAGATATCAAAGTGGAGGACTCCCTATGTGTAACTGGAGTTACTCCTAGTGAAAATATTGACTTCCAGGCTTACTTGAATAGACCATCCACAGGAGGGGGGGTCTGGTTCATAGAACGTAATGGGAAGAAGTCTAATATGGGATCAACTTCTAAGACATTTGCTGGAGAAAATGCTTTCCATGATTGTCTTAGTGCCTACTTTGGTCCTGAAGTTAGTCGAATTAGGGATGTTGTGGATAGCCGTTGTCAAAGTGTTGTTGAGGACCTTCTTAGGTTCTTAGAATCACCTAAGGCAGTGTCCAGGCTTAAGCAGTTGGGGCCCTTTTTACAAGATAATTGTTTTGATAGCATGTCAGCTGTATTGGCAGAGCTAAAGATGGAGCTTGATAAGCTATACACTGCCATGGGAAATGCCTACAAAGGAAATCAACCTTTTCCTCCTGTTAAAATTGTTGAGAGATCTCTTTTCATTGGAAGACTATTATTTGCATTACAAAAGCACACATGTCACCTTCAAGTGATCCTTGGTTCTCCAAGGTTTTGGGCAAAAGATACTATAGATACAGCATTTGATAGGTTACCATCTATCATGAAGCAATCTAAAGTTGTCCCTGATTTTGCTGCTGCTGATAGTTCTGGCAGACAAGCATACGGTGGCTCTAGACGGCATACTTCATTTGCTACAGCTTCTTTGCTTGGCGTAAATGAAAAGCCAAGCCCTAAGCTAGACGATCTAGTCAAAACCATGAGAGATCTTTGCATCAGAGCTCATGAGTTATGGATATCCTGGTTGTCTGATGAGCTCTCAGCCATTCTTGCCTGTGATCTTGAAAAGGATGATGGATTGTCGGCTGCAACACCCTCAAGGGTATGTGGTCTTGAATGGATTTTTAGTCTGTCAGGCTTTTTATTTCATTGCTAGATCTTTTGTAAATGATATTGTGGCTGATAGTAATCGAGTTTGATGCATATTTTATACTTTTCTTAACCTTCCAATTCATAGCGAAGACTTTAGTTAAGTTTAATAGATGTGTTTAGAAAGATTCATCCGGAACAATATTCTTTGTGAAACATCTCCTCTTTTTAACATTTTATCATTGGAGGACATGTTTAGAGTTTTTTTTATTTTATGTTAATGCTTGTTTTGTATTGTCAGCCATTGTTTCTCCCTTTGCCAGAGTCAAACAAAAAGTAGTATTACACGCCTGCGCACAGCACGGTGTGAGTTTGCCACACTCTCTTAGAAATCAGTTTTTTTATTTGTTTTAATAAAAGGATTATTTCATGAATGAATACATATATTTTTTTACTCACTTTAGTTTATATAGCATGCTAGCCATCAATACAACTGCATCACCATTATTTTGGGCAAGTATTTCATACTAATGTGCTGACATTTTTGTGTGACTAATTATTCGTGCAAGAGTTGAATTTTTTGCTGTGTTATCCTGTTCTTGATATGTATTTGGCTAATAACTGTATAAACTTTACACATTTCCTTTATGTTGAACAGGGTTGGGATGAGACAGTAATCAAGCAAGAACAGTCTGATGGGAATCAATCTGAAATGAAAATATCCCTCCCATCCATGCCTTCACTCTACATCATTTCATTTCTGTTTCGAGCATGTGGGGAGATTCATAGGATTGGTGGTCATGTACTTGACAAATTCATTATGAAAAAATTTGCATCAAGGCTACTTGAAAAGGTGCACATTGTGAATGGACTTCTATTTTAATTTATTCTGTTAACTCAAGGTCAAGGACTTCATTTTCAAACTTCTTTTATACAGCATGTACAATTTTGTGGATCCATTTATACCATCAGAATCATTCTATGACATCCTGCATCTTCATCTTAGACAATGTTTCACTTTGGATATAGTGATCAGCTAGTTTTCTACTTGATGCATTATTGAATTTAGATTATCATGACTTATATTACTTTTTTATTGTCTTAACTCTTATATACCCTCCCCCAATAGTCTCCCCAACAGATTGCTTCCTCCGCTCCTGATCATAAGAAATTGTCCATATGATAACATTACTGACCCCATTATAATTAATAATGCCCATCACCTTTGAGCCTATTTCTTGCTGCATGGAGCGGGCGGATCATATTGAATGATTCCTTTCTTGATAAGTGATAACTATTCTTCACAATTTAGGTTTTATATATTTAGTAGCTTGCTTTGTGCCGTTACTTACTCCCTGCCTTCTCTTACAATCTTAACTTGTGTGAGGTTTCTTTTATTTTACTGTGTTTTTTCAGTTGCATCAGAGAAAAATTGTGTTCCATGATATCTTTATTTTAATCATTTGTGCAGCTTATTGCAATTTATGAGAACTTCATATCTACCGCATCTGAAGTGTCAGAAAAAGGAGTTCTTCAAATTCTCTTGGATGTTAAATTTGCTGCTGATGTTCTCTCTGGGGGTGATTCTAATATCGCCGAGGACTTATCCAAAGGTTCTAATTTGAAGGTTTCTTTCAGAAGGAAACAGGAGCAAACCCAACCAAGATCAGTTTTTAGAGAGCGTATCAATGGTCTCATTAACAGCTTTTCACAAAAATTGGATCCAATAGACTGGCTAACGTAAGTTCCCTTCCTCCCCAAATAATTTAAACAAGCCAAAACATGGTAACCATGATCTTAGAGCGCTGATGGTTAATTGTCATTATCATCTCCTGCTCATGAGTAGTGGCAATATCAGTCATAACATAAATTATGGAAATTCTGGCCATGGCTTTTGCCACATGTGGTTAGAGTCAATAAAAGCCTGTTTAGATCTTGTTCCTGCTATAGTATTGCCTAATCAAGAGGTTTCCATAAACAAAATTTTGATAGGAGTTTCTTTTACTCAAAATCACTCTCTAATCTCTAGCAAGAGATTCAAATGAACGCATTTCCTTGAAGACTCATTTGGGAGATGTTATTCTATTATGGACCTCTACTGTTGTGATCTTTCATCGGATTTTTACGTGCAATTATTGCAGAACATCACATATGTGATTTAATTTTGCTATTTTTAGCTTTTTTACTTTTTATGTCTCTGTGTTCTATATAGTCCTTACTCATTAGTCAATGTCAATGAACAGGATAGATATAATTGAGATTACTGGGTGTCACTCTTGTAGCAGTTGCCATCGTATTTTTCAGCATCTTTCTAATAATTTTTCTTCTCTTGTCATTACATTGCAGATCTGTTACTCCTAAATGTCCCTTAACTTGTCACCTGTCATATCTTTGTACTTAGTCATATCTATAAGAATCTTTAACCTCAATATGGTATATTTTCTCTTTTATTTTTTCTGTAAGCAATTTTTAAAATGTCGTTTCTGGTTTTTGTTTAATCAGATAAACAATTCAGCACTGAGAATCTCTGTTATTTTCATGTGTCAATGGCATTAGAAATTAGAACTACTTTTCTGCCAAAGTTGTTCCATGCACTGTTCATTTTGTAAATTTGCCACTCTACACGGCCCTATTTATAGTTTCGTTCGCTCTTCATTCTTGTCATATCATTGACAATTATTATGCTAGATACTGTTTCTATGCTTGCTTGAAATTTTGAAGTCACTGAAGACTCCTCTAAAAACATACCGAATGTGCCAATCTTTTTACTCTACTTCCTGTCAATATGATGTAGCTTTCTTATGCTACTAATGTTTCTGTTATATATGCTATGCTATACTCTTTTATGGGTTTATTACTTTTTCTAATTTTCTTTTGCTGTATAGCAGTTCTATAAGAATACTTTTGATTCAATCATGGTGGACTGCGCCATGTTTTCTTACATATTTTTATTTATTGAAGGTATGAGCCATATCTTTGGGAGAATCAGAGACAGTCATATCTAAGACATGCGGTACTGTTTGGGTTTTTCATGCAACTGAGTCGGATGTACACAGATACTGTGCAGAAGTTGCCTTCTAACCCAGAGTCAAATATAATGAGATGCTCCACTGTTCCTCGTTTTAAATACCTTCCTATCAGGTAGTACATTGTATAACTTTTGTATTTTGAACAATATGTGTTTTCATTTTTTAAAAAGGACGGATCAGTTCTCCTGTTATAACCCTACTGAGATATATTTGAACATAAGATTTACAATAAGTCAACGAGAATTCCCAATAAAAGAAACATATTATCCATGTTGATGTTGGACCAACAATTCCACATAGTGACCCAAACATTTGAAGTGTTCATGTGCAACCTTGATATGGGGCCACATTCGTATTTTGGAGCTATGCAAACATTAATAAATTCCGCTTCATGCCGTTCTCATTAATATTTTGCAATTCCTAGAAAGTATGTTTGGACTGCCATCACGCATGATTGCAGCAACAGTATATTTTTTTCCTCAAACAATTTTTTAAGGACTCTTGCCTTGAGTTGGCTTGTTTGATTGCTTTATAATGGGACTCAGGCTAGCAGAGTCATTTTAGTGTGTTAGGCATTAGTCGGCCGCTGGTGGGCGGATTTGTATTTTCTTATGTTTAAATATATTATAACTATAAATTCAATCAAGATGTGAGCTATAGTATAATAGTATACAAATACTTCATAGAAAATAATAATAATAATAATAATAATAATAATAATAATAATAAAATTTAAAATTAAAAAAACCGAAGAACGTAAAATCTAATATAACCGTTACATGATAAAAAAATTTCACTATACAAAATCTTTTGCAAGTATTTTATCTTGATCAGAATTGTCTCATACCCCTTTTTTTGTGGCGTAGAGTGCATTGTTTCTCAAGTTGAGACTCGAAACAAGACTTTTACTTTGGAACATTTTGATGTATTATAGTTTTACCAGCTGAGTTAAATTTAGCACAAAACGGATTAGGCGGTGCCTAGGCTGCAACTAGTCAGCAATAAATTGGCCAAAGGCCTGATACAGCCTCGGTGTAAAAAAATCGTGGTGACAACTTGCAAAATCGCACCAAGGCAGGGAATTGTAAAACAATGTTTTCAGTTCAGGAAGTGCACCCATTGTTCTGATTGTCCTATCATTTTTTTGAGTAAAAATCTTATAGTTTGATATAATTTTTGTTCGATACAGTCTTAAAACATTTTTGTGGTGAGAAACCAAATTTCTTTATTTGCCATTCACACAGTGGAATTTATCTTTGTTTCTATTGTCATTTTGAATATCCAGTGCACCTGCCTTGTCTTCAAGAGGATCTTCAAAGTCATCCATTCCGGCAGCTTCAGATGATATTTCTTCTAGAAGTTCCTGGAGAGCCTTAACCAATGGAGAGCTTTCACAGAACATGGATATGGATGATAACTCCAGTTTTGGCGTAGCAGCACCCATTTTGAAGTCTTTTATGCAGGTATATCTTTTGTGCCAATGTTCTTGTACCTTCTGCATCTTTTGTGTCGCATTCAATTCAATTGGACTACACAAGGCCTTATGAACAACTGGCATTTGATGCCCTACATTTAACATGCTGTGCTGACCTAATTTATTCAAATAGCTAATGGGCTGTGTCGAGCTGGCGATATGTTCATGTTCCGACATTTAGAAGGGCATTAGTATATGGTGTTTGTTTTGGAGAATCCTTAAAACAAGTAAGACCTTTTGTACTTATTTTCCAGTCAAATGTTACTTCAAGATGCTTGAAAACTGTAACTGGGAACAAGATGGGAGGAGAGGAGAGGGATCCATTTGATTTACTTTCTAGTTTAGCCTCATTAACCCTGTATATATACTTGTTTAATACTTAGATGAAATGCATCTGCACCATTTCATGAACTAAATAACAGTTGATCTCAATATGTTTAGTTTGTTCATGAAAATGTGTTCTATCAACTGGTAGATTATTCCATTCTGACTCTGGGTGGGGGGCTTGCGCTAATTATATTTGTGACAGTAAGGACATAATTAACTTGTATTCACCAGTTTTAGGGGGAGGGTTGGGAATATAGATTTGGAGTCGAAGGCTGCAAAATTGTTATAGGTGTTGTTGTAATTTGATCAATAATATGATTCATTTGTTTACTTGAACTAGATAGATAGCATGAGAGAAATTCGACAACAAGTTCTCTTGAACTAGATTAGCAGCTTCTTCTTGATGCTAATGCTAGAAGAGGTGGGGAATAAAAAACTTGGAGGCCACATCCTCTTAATATGCATGATTTCTATCCTAGTACACGACTCGAGAATAATTCATGAAACTTGAATGTAAGATATTTAATTATTATTATTATTATTGACAATGATGATCTTGGGTGGAGACTGGAAATTGTTCCATTTTCTCAATGTTTTCTGGTTTCTTTATCGTTAGCTTGTTTGCAGTCATGATTGAGTGGCAAAATAAACATCAAGCATGATGGTCGAGTAGACAATAATAAATCTGTAATGTGAGAGTTAAACTAATTCAGTGATGAGAACACTGTGTTCTGAGAATATAGGTTATTGCTTATTAGTGTATCTAACCATAAGTTCTGTAGACAATATTAGCAAAAGACATATTATGGTTGGTGTGAAAGTTCATATTCTTATCGTCTGTAGTTGATATTGGTAGAAGCATGCCGCTAAATTTGCTAAATGTGGATCCAGCTCTGCAAACATGGTTATGATTACTTCTGGAGGTTGCAGTGGTGAAAACAATTTCTCTTGTATGTTCAGGTCGGCAGCAGATTTGGAGAGAGCACGTTTAAGTTGGGATCCTTATTAACTGATGGGCAAGTTGGCATATTTAAAGACCGATCGGCAGCTGCCATGTCAACATTTGGTGATATTTTACCGGCCCAAGCTGCAGGACTTCTTTCATCCTTTACAGCAACCAGATCGGACTCTTGATTTCAGTGACTTGTGTCTTTTTTCTGTGTCAAACTTAGTTGCACTCTCATTCTAAGGAAGCTAAGTTAGAATTTACCTCTGTATTTGGATGCTAAACTGCTGATAGTTTGCTTCTGAACCAATTGGAATGCTTGTACGTTTGTTAAGAAATTAGAAGATTCAGAAGTCTTAGAGGTGAACAAGAAGTGAGGCAGAGTAGATATCTGGAGCATGAAGCCATATTGTATCTTATTCTGTGTTTACTGAAAGCAAATTACATCGGATATCACCAGAGTCTTGACTTGCCATGTTTTTACATATTGGACCATATCTTAGAGTTGCTAAACAAGGAAAGCTAGTTCTTAGTATTAGATTGTTTCTAGTCCGACAGCTGACTTTCTTACAGTTATTTCGAGAATTACTTTCGCTGGTCGGAAATTTACTTGTCTTGCAGTATACTTTGTAATCAAATTTGGATGAGGATGGGGGCAGTTGTAATTGTATTAACTGGGCTTTTGTACTGTGGGAGAGGATTTTCTACGAGGAGCCTGTGTTTTGTTTACCAATTCAAAGTGTGCACGTTCCTTCCACTTGTACATTTATTTTTTCTCCTATTTAATTCATATATTGGGTTCGTTTATCATCATACTTGTAAATGTTCCTCTTATTTTCAATTCAGAAATTTGCCGCATTATTTGTAATAGAAAAGACAGAATCCATATAGCGTTAAATCCAAGAGACAGCATTTATGGTATATATATAAATAACTTACACGATGATGTGAGACGCTAATGTTACGTCTGGGTGCCCAGCTCAAGATGTGTCGTGTTCTTTTGCTTTTGAGAGGGTCATCATTTTGATGTCTGAGATGACTTGTAATTAGACCTGGGCATGGCCCGCGGAACCCAGATTAGACCCGGCCTGATCCGAATCCAAAATGACCCGAGTAAAATATGAGACGGGTTTGGTTTTAATATTAAAATTCAAACTTGGCCTGCCATGCCCGAAGTAAAAATTACTATATTGAAAAATATATATAATTATTTTGTATAATCGTAGTAAAAATAATTAATATGATTGAAAATTTTATTTTATTTTGTTAAAGTTCAACATTGGAACTCAATCTTATATCTTATACTAATTATTTTTTAGTAATACATATTAAATTTTTTAGAGAAAAAAATTAATTGTTAGACCCGCGGGCCGGGTTTGGGTTTTGATTATTTTATTAAATCTCAGCCCAACCCGAGCCCGTCATATTTTTTTCATAGGTTGGGATGGGTTTGGGTTACTTATTATTTAGTCAAGCCCGATTAGGCCAGGCCCGAACCCGGCCCACGCTCAGGTCTACTAATAACTACTATGATGTCAAAAATGGCTTGTAACTCTTCTTGCATACTAAACAGATCGTCAATTGGACATGGGCGGAGTAGTGGCAAAGCCGTTCGATGTTGTCATGCTGAAGTCATGAGGAAGAAGATGGTGGTCGAAAGTAATGAAGGCTCGGAAGTAGATGGTGGTCGAAAGTAATGAAAACTAGAAGTTTATGTATACTTGAGAGGTGGGAATGGAGATGCTTGCAGGATATATGTGTAATGACGACTCTATGGGTCTCGTATTTTTGGAGTTGATGTATGTGTCAGGTGACGGGGTGTTCATTAGTCACACTAGAATTAATGGTGCCGGAGAAGGAGCTAATAATAATCAATGCACCGTCACTATAGTTGATATGATATTATGGGACTCGTATTGTGTCTTAACCGTTCATTTGACATCATCGATCATTGATAAACCTTCGTGGAGGTATCTAAGATTGTGTTGTATGAGTGCTTCGATCGGTGACTGGTGGGATGAAGTTGTTATTCATGTGTTTGATATGTCCTAGGACTTTGGTCTCGTTCCATCAATGTTATAAAAAAAATTAAAATAAAAAAAGTGGTATATAAATGGTTCAAATTGGATCTTAACATAAGCTAATTGATTTTGTGTGAGATGAGCTTAAAATTACTTATATATTCCCTCAAAATATCAAACCCAACTCTTTCCAGGTCTACAGATTCCCAACAATATGAATATAAATAAATAAAGGGTAAACTTTGTGATTTCACCATTTTTAAAAAGGGTACGTGGAAATTTTATTTATAATGGGGACTGTGATTTTAAATATTTAGTAAACTACAACATTAATGTTGTATAAGGTAATTTTGTCCATATTGATTAACAAAAATACCATAGATAACTAAAAATTTTTGAAAAGTGGCAATTTTTTTTAATTTGAAAGATAGTAATAAACTTTAAACAACAACGATAAAGTATCTTTTATCTAAAAAATATGGTTTCAAAATTTTGTAAATAAAGGAAAGAAATATTTTTCTTTAGAAATAATAATGTTACATTGTGTATTTAAATCCATTTAATATCCCTTTAATTTAACCATTTCATTTAAGAATTATACATCAATTTGAGTAATTTTCAGATTTTTTTATTTTGTTATGATTCTCTAAAATTCTTATCTTATTTACTTAAAAAAATAAACTTCTAAAAAAATCAAAATTTATTGTTGAGGTGTATTATATTTTTATTAACTAACTTGCAAATTATCAATTTAAAATGAACAAAATCATCTTGTTTTTACATAAAAAGGTCATTTTATATCATTTATTTGCAATATTTTGAAACCACAGTCTCCGTTTTGAAAAAAATATTTCACATTTCTCATTTTGAAAAATAGTTAGATCATAAATCATGTTTTTAAATTTATCTAGTAAAAAAATTACAAAAATAACTAAAATGAGTCATTTACCTATAAATAATGGCAAAGGTGGAAAGTGAGGTATGCGGTGTGTCTTGTGATTCTTCATTTTCTAAACAAAAGAGAAAAGAATGAAGGAGACAGAAGGAACATTATTAACTTACACATTAACTTAAATAGATAAGGGCAGGTTTCAGATGTTCTTTCCTTGTTTTTTATTTAATTGTTTGACCTACGTACTCTAAACAAATTTCTAATTTTTTCAGTAACTACAAATATTGTAATTAGAATTTACCTAGAATAAATGAATTCATCAAATTTTGTTTAATTTATTTTGAAGTCCAAACTTTTTGTCTTTAGAATAAAAAAATTAGATTTCAAATTTTTTAAATTGTATTTCATGATATTGTTTTGAGCAAATCTCAACAAATTAGGTGAAATTTGCGAATTCGCATTTTGAAAGAACAAAATCAATGAAATTTAATTCAATTTTTCACATATTTATGCATTTATTCCAGACAAAAGAATTCCTTTTGCAAATGAATTCTGAGTATAATTCATTTTAAAATGAATTCCAATTCCTCCATGTAATTATTCCAAGCTAAACCTTAGTCTTCATCAATCTTGGAGAAGTACAAAAACATTGTCTATCTAATTTACTTTCACATGAATTTTTTCAGATTGCCTTTTTGTTTCAGTTGCCACTTTTTAATCGAAAATGAAGAAGTTATTTAATATTGGTAGGAACCATTATATATTCTTTAAGGATAGTGTCTAACACGACTCAACTTATCAGAATTCAAGTTTTCTTAACTTGTTTTATTATTTATATTATAATGCATTTTTATACATACTATTGATTATATTTGTTATTTGGTTGAAAGTTAAACCATGAAACTTCATAAGACGGAATTTTCAATTTGGTTGGCATCTCCATATTCGAGGGATACAAACAAGATCAAAGAGATTATTTATTTATTTTATCTAGACAATTGTGTGTGTATATATATATATATATATATATATATATATATATATATTCCTTAATATAATAAGTTCCATACTATATATAATATATATGAATCATAACATGAGTTTTTCACAAGTAATCCTCGGAAGTTCTGACCATCAGATTGCACGTATGACATAAAAAAATAAAAATAAACAGCTTAAACATGATAGTCACTTAGCAAACAAAAGAAACCAAAATTGCAATGTAAAATTATAGAATTGAGTTAATATCACTCATTTTCGAAAACAATGTCTTTGGATTGTTTTTCTAAAACATTTCACGTGGTTTGTAATCCTTAATAAAAAGAGGAAAAGAATATTTTTTTAATTAAAAACAATAGTGTTAGTGGATGTATTTCAATCAATTTAATCATATTATTTAAGAATTATACATCAAAATTTGAGTGATTTTCGAAATAATGTTATATTTTATCATGATTTTTAAAGTTGTCATCATATTTTAATTAAAAAATATTTGTGACTCTTAAAAAAATTCAAATTTTATAATGATTGTATTTTTATTAATTAAGCTTCAAAAATTCATTTCAAAATTGCTCCACTTTATGAGATAATGAAAAAATTGAAAATCTTTTTTTGTAAATGGTTATAAATCATACGACATGTTTTTTAAGAAAAAAATTTCTACAAAACATATTTTTAAAAATTAGTGAATCACGGAACACGTTTTTAAAATCTATCATAATTTTAATTGTTTGAGATTTATTAATATGGTGTGGATTTATGATAACAACAAATTTAAATCTCAATTTTTATTCGCAACTTGATTGACAAACTTGATTCCAATAAATTTCAGGGAAAAAAAAGTGCATGCCTATGTGGCACATTTTAAGAGGCAAAACCTAACCTAAAGGGGAATTGTAAAGAATATACTATAATTAGATTTATTTAAAGTAATAACTAAAACATCATTAATTAGTAAGTTTGTCTTTTTATAATTTTGATATTGTACTTTTACGTTATTTATATAAGTTGAACATTCCTCTCTTCTTACTCCTTCTAAGCTCTCATCTTCAACTCACAAAACTATCATATCTCACTCTCTCTTGCCGATTTTAGCCTTTCGCTTTCTCACCGTTACTTTATTCCTCGTTGTTGTTCTACCATTTCCAATTGTTGTCGTCCTTAATCTAGCTTTTTTCGAGTTCAAATTTTATGAATTTAGTCCGTTAGTTACGATTTGACTTAATTTCTTCTGATTTCGGTTTCTCCATAATTCGTTTAGGTGTTGAATCTCGCAGTTGGGTATGTTTTGTTCAATTTTTTATCTGGATTTTGGGTATGTATGGAAATTGTGGAGCTTTTAGAATATGCCTGTAAGGTGTTCGATGAAATGACTCAGTGAGATTTTATGTCAGAGAATTAAATTATGGATGCTAATGCATAATATAGTGTATAAATTGAATTGATTATGAGTTTTTTTTATTCCGATTTGTCCTTGTTTATTTAGAGTTTCGATTAGATATAACTTTTATATGCATCCTTGTTTCTTTGAAGTTTCGACTTATCCTATGAATCACAAAGCTATTGTTGTTTATATTCTATTTAGATTGAGGAAGGCATGCATGAAGAATCATCTATTTCTTGTTTTCGAGCTGGAGAAGAAGTTCAGTGGGAAAGTAAACTTTTGATTCTAAAAATGTATTGGTACCACTGTATCCATTAATTGTCATTCTATTATTTTATGATCATGCAGATGATTTATTTATGTGAGACATATGTGGCATGTTGAAGCATCCAATATAATAGAATTGCATTTGGAGTTCAACGCAAGCTTGGTGTATTGAAATGACAGTGTGAAAGGGTTGTCAGTCTCATGGCCAGATATATCCCTGATTTAGGAGGTATGTATACTTAATTAGTTAACTCTTTTATAATCTCAATTAATTGAATAATTTTTAATTGAAATGTTTGAGATTGTATGCAGCAATATCAAGTGCAGAAGCAAGAAAGAATCTCTTGAAACTAGTAGAGAGAATGACAAGAACGTTCTGTGGGAATATAAGCAATTGTAATGGGAAGCTTTGGACAACTTTATCGGATATGACAAATTTTATATTTTTTTATATATCTGGCATAATCTGTATTATTCCTATTTATTTTGTTGTAATTTTGCTTTTGTATAATAGACTACATACATAATTTTATGTTTGGTATAATTTGTATTAAACCTGTATATTTTGTTCTTGTATTGGTTTTGTTATTATTTAGCTTTACTGTAAGAGAATTTATACATTTTTCATAATTGGTATAATATGTATCATACCGGTTTATTTTTTTATATTGTAGGTTATTTGATGGTTTTGTTGTTACTTAGCTTTGGTATGATATATATTATACCAATTTCATATTTGGTATAACACAAGTAAAACATGAATTAATTGGAATAAAACATATTATACTAGTTTGCATTTTGGTATAATGTTTATCGTAACATATTTCTTTATACATGTTTTTTTTCAAGTTACATTATTTGTAGTAGATGAGTTTGCATTTTGGTATATGCATAGTTATAATCCTCCTTATCATCTGCTTATTGTTGTGCTGATTTTTTTTTTCATGTATTACTGTTATGTGGTATGATCATCTCCTTGTTTAGTTTCATGTTAATTTTTTAGTATGTGATCTTCACAGAGTGGAGAGTAATGCGGCATTCATATTAGTATACCTGTTACATATAGCATTTTGTTTAAGGTTATTTACATTCTCTGAAATTGAAAGTGTATTTTCAGGTCCTTGTTGGAACTGGATCAAGAACCACGAAAATAATCAAA
>CATIWQ010257766.1:0-11366 GCA_949673415.1 Euphorbia schlechtendalii | reverse complement strand
TATAGACACACACGAGGCTGATTGCCATATCTTAAACTAACTTTTGTAACCAAATCAGTATTTAGTATTTTCTGTGATTGATCTATCCTATAAGATATAAATAACTCCACCTAAGTGCATATAGGTTTTAACTTTCATTTTTTTAATCTGAAAAATTCCATGATAAACAATTAGATTTCTTCAATGAATACTAATCAATAGATGTGAGAACTTGTAATTATTATAACCCAAATGGTTAGTAACGTATATTTACAATCACTCAGTTATACTCATAGTAATTATTCAATATAAGCACAAGGTTGACCGCCCAAATCCGAGGTTTCTTTTTCCATTTTGAAGCATCCATTCTGATTCGTTGGACTGGACCACATGTTACTTAGCAGTATTTACTAAGCTAAAGCAACCCCAATCAACCCAATAATTTGTAATTAAGCACATGCAAATTAAAGATCATAAATTTGACTTTGAATTTGAAGTCCACTAGCTTGTCCAAATCTAATTATGCATACGTTGTATAGCTTGTCCAAATCTAATTATGCATACGTTGTATTGTATTTCTAACAAAAACTCAGCATTAATTTCATATTTTGTCAAACAAAAATTTGGAATAATTTATTATAAATACATACATAGATCTCTTAAACCATTGCCATTTTCATCATAGGTCTTCTTGTTAGTCCTCAGGTATTTTGTTTTTCATTCTTATTTAATGTTTTGTTCATCTTAAACTGTTTTTTTACTCTCAAAGTTGGATTTTTTAAATTGTTTCGGTGATTTATTTTCTATTTTAAATTATACATGGAGAAAAATTTATATGTTGGAGTTATGTTCTTGTTATTCTTTGGTTCACAGGTCATTTACTATTAAGATCTGTGTGAAGTATGTGATCGATCATGTGTTTGACTAATTTGTCAACTATTAACAATATCGAAATTCGTATGTAAATTTTTCTACATTGTTTTGATTTTCAGCTGAGAACCGCATTGAAATTGAGAGATGGAGTTGCATAAGCTGAGAAATTTCACAGTAGTAGTATGTTTAATTGCTTTTCCTCTCATGATTATAATTTCATTGAACAATCAAGATCACATGTACACTCTAATTGGACTTGCCAAATTCAAAGTTCTTGGCGAAAATCCTGAAAACATTATCGGTAAGATCTGACTCATTCGGTGCGTTTTTATCTTATTCAGTCATATAGAATACATAGATCCCATAAAATGACAATGACAAGATAACTCATTTTGACTTGTAATCATTTTTTCTTGTTTACAAGTTCAGGACATGATTCTGATACAAATCCTGATGATGTGCTTCTAGGCGGACTTTTAGCTTCAGGATTTGATAAAGAATCTTGTGAGAGCAGGTACCAAATTTCCCAATACCGAAAACATTCGCTTGGAAATCCATCCGAATACCTCATTTCCAAGCTGCGAAAATACGAAGCCCTTCACAAAAAATGCGAGCCTCATTCAGAATTATACAACGAAACAATCAAACTACTCAACTCCAGCAGTGTTTCTAGCCCTTCAGAGTGCAATTACATAGTATGGAAAGCTCAACAAGGACTCGGAAATCGGATTTTATCCATGGCTTCAGCATTCCTTTATGCTTTACTCACGGATAAAGTCTTACTTGTTGACCACTATGGCGACATGGCTGATCTTTTCTGCGAGCCATTCCAGGACACAATATGGGTGTTGCCTCGAGACTTTCCTGATGAATTCAAGTGTAACATTCCTCGGCCTACTTTCGGGAACTTGCTTAGGTGGAACAAGATTAATGCTTCTATGGATTTTCCTCCTCCTTTTCTTTATCTCAAACTAGCTTCGGGCCGCCTTGATTTTTTCGACATGTTGTTTTATTGTGAAGATTACCACATTAGCCTTATCCGAAAAGTACCATGGTTGGTCTTAAGAGCAGACGAATACTTCGTCCCGTCATTATTCTTGATGCCATCTTTCCGGGAAGAACTTGGCAAGATGTTTCCCGACAAAGAAACGGTTTTCCACCATTTGGGGAGGTACCTTTTTAACCCGGCAAACAAGCCATGGGAACTAATCACGACATTTTACGATGAGCACATGTCGAAAGCAAAACAAAGAATCGGCGTGCAAGTCCGTGTCTTCAACCCGAAAATGGATTCCATTTTTCCAAGACTAACGGATGAGATTGCAACATGTGCACTTGAGAAAAACCTGCTCCCGAAACTAGACAAGAAAAATTCGCCACCTAATTCCCCGACGAAAAACAACGCTGCAAAAGCGGTACTAATAGCATCTCTATACTCGCATTTTTACGACAACTTCACGGAAATGTACTCGAGGTTTTCGACTTCTACAAGAGATGAAGTGGCGTTTTATCAACCGAGCCACGAGGGTCGTCAAATGGACGGAAGAAATAGTCATAATATAAAGGCATGGGTTGAGATGAATCTTTTAAGTTTTAGTGATGTGTTGGTGACTAGCTCGGGTTCGACTTTCGGGTATGTGTCTATGGGGCTTGGAGGGATAAAGTCATGGATGCTGGCCCGACCCGAGGGTTGGAACACGTCTATTCAGGCTTGCAAAAGAATCGTGTCAATGGAACCGTGCCTACATATTCCACCGACCTATGACTGCAAGGCAAAAGCGAGTGCCGATATGGGAAATGTTGTTCCTTGTGTCAAGCATTGTGAGGATTCACCTTGGGGCTTGAAGCTTTTTGATGAACATGATTCTTCAATCTAATAATTTCTTGTCATCAATATATGTTTGTAATACATTTATAAAAGTTCCTAGGGAGTTTGTTTATTTGAGCTTCTAAACTTTAAAATGTGTCTACTAATCTCTTTGATTTATGAGTTTGTGAAATTTTAGCTTGTAATTGCAATCTTTATTTATTTTCTTTCGTTTTATTGTTAATAATATATTTATATGCACATTGTTTTGTACTTCAAAATAGGCATGGGTTTGAATTTTCGGATTAAGGACTTAAAAAGTGACAATGTATTTTTGTATTTTTTAGTATTGATACTACTTGTCCCAAAAAATTTCGCGAGATCTTATATTGAGCTAACATGCATTCATGTTTGATTGTTCGTCATCTTAAGTAGATAGTGGATTTTACAATTATTTAACATGTGAAATAGACATTCACATTAAAATGGTGGTGAAATGGATAGGGTATTTGAGTCACAATAGATTGTTTATTTGAGTGTGAATTGTATTTATTATAACAAAAATGTTATATTACTCTCCCTCGTAATTAAAATATTATATAATTAATAATTTCATCATTTAATGTACCACATCATATTGGAAGGAGAACATTGAAGATATATTGTAGAGGTAACTTTTAATCCATTTTTTACTTTTGTTTATATGTCAAAAAGAATGATCGAATAAACTATCTACTAAAGATGCTTTAAGTTATAGTTTTTCTAGTGCATTCTTGTTTTTTAATGTTTGAAAAAAAACAAAAATGCATTAATTACCCTCTGAACTTAGTCTTAATAGTTAGATGTCATCCTTAACTTATAAACTTTTAGTTTCCATTTTGAATTTTACCAAAGTGCGTCACTTTTCCATTTATTAATGCTTGTGTGTCAACTTTTGACTATTTAGGAATCATGAAGGATAAAACTAGTTATGTAATTTGGTGTCCAAATTGAGGTAGTAGCTAACAGAATACATTATGTTAGAAGAAAATGAAATTCGGAGAGCAACTTATGCATTCAAATAAAATAACATAAAAAGCTGCAACATGCTTTATAGTAGTACTACTACTAAGAATAATTTAATATAACCAAAAAGTAAATTGCTAATTGAAGCATTCATTTAATTTGTTGGAATAGGCCAAAAAGATTAACCGTATTTTCTAAGTTAAAGCAATAGTACCCATATTAAACAGATAGTTGGCAATTAGGCACATGCTAAGTCATTTGACTTTGAAATTTAAGTTCAGTGGCTTTTTTAATTAAGTATAGGTACGTAGTATTCCCAACAAAAAAATGTAATTTGTCAAACAAGAATCTAACTTGTCAAAACTTTTCAAAGTTTGGGATTGCTTTCTTTCTATAACTATTAGCGATGAAAAATTTCATTTTCAAATATTTTTAAAATACACAGATTTTAACATTGAAAGATCAATGGACGAGCAAACAGATCATAATTATATACTATTAAGAGTGAAAATCTTTTACTATTATGTTTTATGAAAAATATGTGATTAAAGTTTTTCAAACAAGGTCCTTAATATTTGACTTATTAAATTTACCATTTTATGTTTGATGTCCAAATTTTTTCTATTTTGAGATTAAACTATCCAGTTTTATTAAATATGTCAAAAAATTAAAAAAACTAGAATTTGTTTTAATTTGTTATTATGTTGTTTGAATGCATCGTTATTTACTAGAATTTGATAAACCAGGCACCAAATATGTAAAAATTGGATGACTTAATAAGCAAGTTTAATGGTTGAGATAAACATAATAAAAAAAAAGTCTAAAAGTCCATAGATTTTCGTATAAATACCAGTGACATATATTGGCTGCTCATCTTCTTTTGTTCTTCTTCCTGTTGTGTAGTTCTGAGGTATTTTGTACTTATCAAAATTAGCAATTGACTTGACATCAATTCCTAATAACAATAAATTTAATGCTTGAGTTTAATATCTAACATTTTGATTATTATTATTATTATTATTATTATTATTATTATTATTATTATTATTATTATTATTATTATTATTATTATTATTTTTGCAAACTTTACAGGTTGAGAATTGGATCAAATTATGGAGCTAAGTAAATTGAGCAATTTCACAATAGTAGCATGTTTGATTGCTTTCCCTCTTCTAATCATAGTTTCATTGAACAATCAAGATCACATGTACAATCTCATTGGACTTGCAAAAATCAAAGTTCTTGGTGAAAATCCTGAAAACATTACTGGTATATTCATCAGATTATCATAAATTCACAATTTTTCTTTGTTTTTTACGAGCTTCAGTTTGGTAGTTTAGGACTTACGGAAATGTTTCAAATAAAAAATTTTGACCTTTTTTGCATATATAACTTAATTTAATTGTACTCATGTTCTTTGTTTCAAGGTTCACAATATGATTCTTCTTCAAATCCTGTTGATGTACTTCTTGGCGGACTTTTAGCTTCAGGATTCGATAAAGAATCCTGTGCGAGCAGATACCAATCTTCTCAATACCGAAAATATTCGCCTGGAAATCCATCCGAGTATCTCGTCTCCAAGTTGCGGAACTACGAAAAACTTCACAAGAAATGTGAGCCTCATTCAGAATTATACAACGAAACAGTTAAACTACTCAACTCCAGCACTGTCCGTAGTCCTTCAGAGTGTAACTACATAGTTTGGAAAGCTCAACAAGGGCTCGGCAACCGAATTCTAACCACAGCTTCAGCATTTCTTTATGCTTTACTCACGAATAGGGTTTTGCTTGTTGACCACTACGGTGACATGGCGGATCTCTTCTGCGAACCGTTCCCCGATACAACATGGGTTTTGCCTCGAGACTTCCCGAACGAATTCAAATGCAACGTTCCTAGGCCTAGTTTCGGGAACTTGCTGAGGTGGAACAGGATTAATGGTTCGATGGAGTTCCCCCCTTCTTTTCTGTATCTTAAACTAGTTTCGGGAATGGATTTTTTCGACATGTTATTTTATTGCGACGAGTACCACGCTAACCTTATCCGAAAAATCCCTTGGCTGGTGTTGAGATCGGACGAATACTTCGTCCCGTCTTTATTCCTCATGCCATCTTTCCAGGAAGAGCTTGGCAGGATGTTTCCCGACAAAGAAACCGTTTTCCACCACTTGGGGAGGTACCTTTTCCACCCCGCAAATAAGCCGTGGGGGCTAATCACGAGATTCTACGACGCCTACTTGGCAAACGCGGAGCGAAGAATCGGCATGCAAGTTCGCGTTTTCAATCCAAGAGCGGATTCCATTTTTCCAAGACTCATGGATCAGATCACGGCTTGCGCACGTGGCAAAAACCTGATGCCTGACCTGGACAAGGACAAACTAGTAATTTCCCCAACAAAAAACAAAACATTGACTTCAACCCTAATAGTCTCTCTATACTCGCATTTCTACGACAACCTAACGAATATGTACTCGACGTACCCAACTACGACAGGAGATGTTGTGGCGTTTTATCAGCCGAGCCACGAGGGTCGTCAAATGGATGGGCGAAATAGTCATAATATAAAGGCATGGGTTGAAATGAACCTTTTGAGTTTTAGCGACGTGCTGGTGACTAGCTCGGGTTCCACGTTCGGGTACGTGTCGATGGGACTTGGAGGAATAAAGTCATGGATTCTTGCTCGGCCTGAGGGTTGGAACGTGTCTATTTCGGCCTGTACGAGAATCGTGTCAATGGAACCTTGTCTCCACATTCCGCCTTATTATGATTGCAAGGCGAAGGCCAAGGCCGATATGGGAAATGCCGTTCCTTATGTCAAGCATTGTGAGGATTCACCTTGGGGATTGAAGCTTTTTAATGATTAATCCTGATTCTTCTCTCTGAAAATTTCTTGTCATATTAGAAAATATAGAAGTTTGTGTTATTTTACGAATTTTTATGCTCCGCAACGTTAAGAGTTTGTGTTATTTTCCTTTCTAAAGTCGAAATCAGTGTGATTTAGCTTGTAAACTTGATTATTGAAATCTTATGAATTCTTTGTTGTATTATGCATGATATTTACATTGTTTGTGGTTGTAGTTTTTGTTTGATTGAGAAGGATCGCTTCGTCGTTTAATCTTTTTGCTATAGTATAATAGAATTACTCAAATCCTAAGAACTTAACATATTGCAACACATTAGCAATAGAGCTATTGTGTGACAATTACTTTAGTCTCATTAATTTAGTCTAATACTAAAGTAATCCGAGCAATAAAGCGAATTTGAATAATTGGATCAGTTTTGGAAAATCATGTAAAATTGAGGGTTACAAATGATCATATTTAAGTATCAATTGAATTGTCGTATTTTGCAAAACAGATACAATTGAGGTTTACGATCAAATATTTATGTATCGGTTTTGGAAAAATCGATCCAATTGAACTAACATCAATGACGATAATAAAGCATTTCATGAAAATGTTCGGAAGTGATTTTATCGGAATATATTGCATGAACATAGTACACTTTCTTAAAACAAAGTGGTTAATTACAAAAACATAATGTCATTGCAATTAAGCCGTAAATCATACTGTCTTGACTTGACACTAAACGGTTATTGTATACTTAGCCCTTTTAAGTTTCTAATACTTTAATGACCATTTATTACAATAATTTACCTTAATTGTCCTTTTAGCATATTCAACATAGATAAATCGATTCATATAATTATATTTGTCTTAAAATACACATAGCAAATAAAAGGTTTCCTTTTCAGTAATTATTAATAAGGAACATATTGGTACACTTGTATCAAGTTTCCATGTAAACTAGATTTTTTGTAAAGTTGTGTTTAGTGTCAAAGTCTAGTTACAAATTTTAATCAGTCCCTAAAAAAGGAAAATGATTAATGAAATTTAGAATTTGATGCATTTGTAAATTTCTATCAATCTTAATTATTCAGCCAATTTTAATGGTTGAGTATGAACCACATAGACAACTAAAATTCTATATTAACTATTTATATTATATGAATAATTAAAATTGATCCAAATTTACAAATGGACCACTTACAAAAATAAGAGAATCCTTATCAAGATTTTTTCGAGTGAAAATAAAGGCATAACATGATATCAGCACATGGTTTTACTAATTTGTTGAGTTAACTAGCTAATAAAGCTGCTTTCCTTATTCATCCTTTACTCAACTTATGAATTAAATAATTAATTAACAATTCCTTTTGTCTAACAAATAATTACAAATTAATTAGTCTAACCCGATTTTCGGGTTGACTCGAACAAAAAAGGCTGACTATTTAATTTTCAAATTACTTGTTTTTTAACATATTGGCAACATGCAGTTTGTTAACATATTTATCACTTGCTCCTAAATATCTTTTGTGTCCTTTATCCTTAATTTATGGATATAACAATTAGCTAGATAGTACCTAATTTAGTCCATTACATGGTAGTTAGTTTCTGTTTCTTCAAATGTGTCATTGAAGAGGCATTGATCCAGCTCCAAGTAGTTAGTAAATATTCCACTTGAATATATTTGCACTTGCCTCTTCTTTTTCATTTTATATTTTTTGAAACAAGTAACCAGAGTTCGAGTGCACAACAAAATTAATTGCAAAATATATCTTCAAAATCAAATCATGGAAATTAGTAAAGTTAGCCAATTTTTCATTGTATTATGTTTATTGGCTTTCCCTCTTCTAGTCATGGTTTCATTTATTAAACAAGATCATATATACAATTTGGTTGAACTTGCTAAAGTCAAGGTTCTTGGTGAAAAACAGGAAAACGGTCCACAAATTGGCATCGGTAAGACTGAGAATCCTTTCGATTTGTACTTTGACTACCTTTTTCTTCAGAAGTGATGCAAACTAACTTGATTGTCTTTTGTTCCTTTCGTGTTTACAGGTTCTGATGGACCAAAACATGATTTTGAAACAATTCCTGATGATGTACTTTTGGGCGGACTTCTAGCTTCAGGATTTGATCGGGAATCCTGTGTGAGCAGATTCCAATCCATCCAATACCGAAAACATACCCCTGTAAATCCATCTCCATATCTTGTCTCCAAGCTGCGAAACTACGAAAATCTTCACAAGAAATGCGAGCCTCATTCAGAACTCTACAACAGAACAGTAAGGCTACTGAATTCCACGAATGTTTCGGGTCCCGCTGAGTGTAACTACATAGTGTGGAAAGCTCAAGAAGGACTCGGGAACCGAATTCTGTCGATGACGTCAGCATTTCTTTATGCTCTTCTTACTAACAGAGTTTTGCTCGTGGAGCACAATCCCGATATGGAAAATCTCTTCTGCGAGCCATTTCTAAACACGACATGGTTGTTGCCTCAGGATTTTCCCGACGAATTCAGATGGAATAATCCTCGGCCTACTTTCGGGAACTTGCTGAAGAAAAACAAAATTTCTGCTTCAATGGACTTGCCACCCCCTTTTTTGCACCTCTTTATAGCTGCTGGCCTCGATTTTTTCGATACCTTATTTTACTGCAATGAGTACCATACAAGCCTTTTCCTGAAAGTTCCTTGGTTGATCTTTAGATCGGACGAATACTTTGTTCCTTCTTTATTCCTCATGCCGTCTTTCCAGGAAGAACTTGACAGGATGTTTCCTGACAAAGAATCCGTTTTCCACTATTTGGCTCAATATCTTTTCCACCCAACAAACACACCTTGGGGATATATTACTCGATTCTATCAGTCTTATTTGGCAGATTCAGATGAAAGAATCGGTATGCAAGTTCATGTATTCAATCCGAAATCTGTTTCCTTTCAAAAACTAATGGATCAGATTATAAATTGTACTTTTGACAAAAACCTGATGCCAAGATTAGATACACTAAAGCCAATTTCGTCTCGACCAAAGAACAAGAAACTGAAAGCTGTATTGGTAGCATCGGTGCACGGGCATTTTTATGAGAACTTGACGAACATGTACTGGAATTTTCCAACTACATCGGGGGATGTAATATCGGTTTATCAGGCAAGCCATGAGAATAGCCAACATTTTGGAGATAACAAGAATAATATGAAGGCATGGGTTGAAATGAATCTGTTAAGTATGAGCGATGTGTTGGTGACTAGCTCATGGTCAAATTTCGGGTATGTTTCTCAAGGACTTGGAGGGTTAAAACCGTGGATTCTTTCCGAGCCTGAGGATTGGAACACATCTTTTCGAGCTTGCCAACGAGCCATATCAAGGGAACCTTGTCTCCACAGATCACCCTATTATGATTGCAAAGCAAAGACCGTAGTTGACACGGGAAACATTGTTCCTTATGTCAAGCATTGTGAAGACGCAACTTCCGGGTTGAAACTCGTTAACATTCGAGAGTATTAGTTCTGTCTGAAATTTTCACATAGTCATCAGATTTGTATTTTTGATAGTCAGGAAATTTTAATCAATAAAAATAGAATTCCCTCTTTTCCCTTCGTGGCATTGGACAACAAATTGACTTCTCTTTAGTCATTTGAAATAAACAAATTCATGGTTAAAAAATTAGTAAAGTGTTTTTAATAAAAATTGAATATATGGTTACTTTTTTTCATATTTCTCTAATGCCGTCAACCTATAATATTCTTTTCCTTGTATTTTGATGCTTACATATTTGTCACCAGATTTCGTTCTTGTTTTGATTATCCATTTTCAGAAAGTTCAAATGGAGAGTAAGTATGTGGACGGAGTTTCTTGGTTCGGGTTCATTGAGGACAATTGCTTATTTACTTGCTTTCATGATGGAATGTTAATTTGATCTAATATGGGAGTCGGATAAAATCGATGTTACTGGAGGAAAATGCGAGAATGTTGGGAAAATATGAGAGACCTGGCAAAACCTGAAGTAATCTATTCTTAGGAATCTTCATAAGCAATGCAAACCGAACACAGAAGCTAGCATATATACAAGGCAACGCGTAAAGTAATCTATTCCAGGGACATTTCGAGTCCAAGTTATTTCCATGGGATATCCTGAGGAGTTCAGAAGATTAAACGACGGAAGAGCAACATTTTGTATTCATCAACACCAACACGTTGTACATTTATTTCTTTCACACTGCCTTAGTGATTCTTAGAAGATGTTTTACAGGGCCACATGTTTTTTCAAAAGTGCTTCTGTTGATCTTGAGATCAGATAAATAAGTCGCCCGCGGTTATTGCTGATGCTATTTTTTCATGCAGGCTAATTAAGAATCCATCCATATTCCATGACTTATGACGGTGCATTTTCCACCCGTACGTCAAACAAGGCCTAAGTAATCATCAGATCATTAGAGCAAAATAATGTGGGTCAGAAATAGTTGTGCTTTAGACAAAAACACATAACAACAATTTATTAATATAGAGCAGTATATATTACGAAAGGAATATTTATTGAGAACTAGACCTGGGCACGAGCCCGTTGACCCGCGGAACCTGTCCATGCCCGCTCTTCATGGGATGGGCTTGGATAAGGTGATTGGTGATTAGGCCCGACCCAGCCCGAACCCGAAGCGGCCCGAGGAAAATATATGCCGGGCTTGGTTTTAATAATAAAACCCAAGCCCGGCCCGTCCAGCCTGAAATAATAATTATTATGTTAAAAATATATATTTATCATATACATTTAAAGTAAAAAAAATTATATGGTTGAAAATTTTCATATTTTTTGCTAAAGTTTAACATTTAAACTCAATTTTATGACTTATACTACAAATATATT
>CATIWQ010257743.1:0-10760 GCA_949673415.1 Euphorbia schlechtendalii | reverse complement strand
TTTATGGTTGAAATAATTTAAGTCTTCTAATTAGATTAGCTTATCTTGTATTGTTTCTCTGTTTTGTTGCCTATTTGATTGAGGAGCTTGTGGAATTTTTAACTTTGTCATTCTTTTGTGTTGTGGGTTTCATTTTGTCCTTGTAGCTTTGGTGCATTCTTTTATGCAGAATTTTTGTTGTTAGCAATGACTTCAGCTTCTAAATGATCATGAATGATATGAGGTTTGTTAATGTCTATGTAATTGTAGACAATTTTACGTTTTTACTATTTTTTTTAGCCGCCGTGTCCCGGCCGTGTCCAAATACATATTTTTTAAGAATTGCCGTGTCCATGTGTCCGTGTCCGTGTCGCGTCGGACACTCGGGCTGTGTCCGTGCAACCTAGCTACTACATATTATGCAGAAAACAAGGGAAAAATTAAAAGGAATTACCAATCCCAATGTCTGAATGCAATTATAACTCTAATATATATAATTACAAATTACCCTTTAACCTTATAATTTCTCATAATAATTTTTTTATCCATCTGCACCCAAATGACAGCTTTTCTGCCATAGCATCCTTCATCCAATGTCTATATTCCTTTTTGTTTTCTACAATGAAATTTTACAGACAAACATATTTCATATTTTAACTGTGCTGATATTTTGTCTTAGCTTGTTCGATTACCCTGTGATGCTACTTATGCGGTTATGCCTTCCCAATTCCAAGAGAAGCAATAAAAAAAAGGCTTTCAGAAAAGATAAAGTCATAAAGCAAACAAAAAATTAACAGCTTTCAAAATTTAAGATAAACCAAGGTCCAGATGGGCGTAAAATTATCTAACATGAAGCTAATGCATACTCTCTGCTTCTCTAGTTCTAGCTCTGGCTCTTTCTATATTCCATGTTTGTTGAAAGTCTGATATCCCACTGACATGCAAAAGGGATTTTATGTGATTATAGATTATATCAATCAGCAAACCAAAATATACTGGAATCTATAATATACTTTAAGTTACAGTCCCTTAACATGATTTTTGCAATTTGAAATGCAATGACCCTTTTATCTCCGAATTTAGAATCAGCATTGCGTAGTTATTATTCGGGTATAAGGGCACACTTGTCATAACAAAACTATTAATGATAATTCAACAGTCTCCAAGATGTGTACATGATAAATTCCATCATTTTGTATAATATTTCTTTTGTGTGTTCTTTCCTTCTCTCTGATAGACTACGGGTGATCCTAATCTATAATCTAGTTAATGTATGTTTGACTCATTAAAACTCATCCACGACCAAGTCTCTGGCTCCTTTCTGTTGTTTCTTTCAATTTGACCCAGTCTTTGACTCGTTCTCTTGTTTATTTCTTCATTATACAGGGAAGAGATGAGGATATTGAACACCACATATATTATAAAATAGGTTTAGTCGCAAGCAAAGCCTTTAAAACACTACCTTTTGTTGGAAACAAATTTAGCAGATGTAATGTAAGCCATCATATATAAATTAAAACCTCAAGCTACTTAGGTCCACCCGTATAAAGAATACTTGTTTACAATATGAGAGTAATATCATATTGTGACACATCTTTTTTCAATAGTTAAGAACATTGAATATAATGTATGCAAGACATGAATCAAGTATCAAAGGAGACAACCAACTGATTTCTATATGGCTAACATGACAAATTACTTGCAGAGCATCACCATGCTAAACATTAAAAGTAGACAATGTGTTGAAGTTCTAAAGCAGAATACCTTTTCCAAGCCACAATTTTTTTTACTTGGAATAATGAAATGCCAGAGTGATCTCCCACATTAACAATCCTCAGGCTGTTGAAACTGAAAAACCTCTTGAAAAATCATGAAAGAATCTCATAAAGATCTTCAAACTTGAAGGTGTCATCCATAAATGCCCTTTCAAAATCAGGCCTACAAATCAAATGATTAAGAAAGTTCAGAAAATCAGCAGATGATTGCATGTTCTAAAGCCTCGATGAAAAACACAGCAGTAAAATTTGGACACTAAAATTCTTAATAAGACAACCTAGAATAGCGTGATCTTCAAATGATTTAGGACAAAAGAGCAAAGGAAATGCAATCATATATGTTTCTACAAGTCTCTCTTAAGTGTGATATCATGCCATTATCAAATTCTTTTCTACATAACAGTTAAATAATTCTTGTCTAATGTAATGATAAACAAATCATGATCAAACAAATTTGAGCTCGCATGGGAAAAATGAGAATAATAGGGATTCTAGGCAAAATATCATGTTGATTAGAGTGATCAGACCATACAGTAAATTTGGTTTTTGTTGCCATTTTCTCCCATATATAAAAATCCATTATTTTATGTTTTTTTATTCTTCTGCAAGTTCTCACACAAGTATTTACATCACCAAAACAACATGTAGATTATCACTGGTCAATTCACAAACTAATCATCCCAATTTCACCTCAGATATCAGCTTTGCAAATTAACAGCCATTTTATGAGCAGCACGGAGAAAACATTCATAAATATATAAAAGTCTTAATCAATAGCCTTTATTCTATCACTTCAACAGACCAAAAACAAATAATGGCAAACAAAATCCAACAGGCTATAACATAAACAAAAGTTCACAGAACTACTTTAGCTAATTAGTAATCACAAAGAGGAGAAAAAATAATCACGAAAATAGATTAGAACAATCAATTAATAAAGGCATGTGAGACCTCCAATTCCTCAACTCTATTTATAGAAACCCGGAATTCTTGCTTTTATTAATATAATTGAGTAAATTGAAGCTGAAACCTTGAAAATTTGACAAAGAAAGAAAAAAATGATGGATGCATCCAGAAAATCATAATAGAGGAGAAAAAACCCTAGACAGATCAAATCAATAAATAAGGGGAGAAGACTTGTACCTAGGTAGGGAACCAGAATACGAAAGGGAGAAAGGGAAAGGTTGATACTTTCCGGAATTCCGGTTGTCCAGTATCGCAAAAACCGATCAAAATCAGACGATGCTTCTGTTGTTATGCGAAACTTTTATCTGTTGAAGTTGTTTGATGGCTGTTTCTTTCTCTCTCGTGGTATTATTCATTGTTTTTCCTTTTTGTCATTTTTGTTTATGTTTTAATTGGGTGATTACTATATAATTTATTCTAATAATTAAGAATAAAAATGATAGTTGGGATTGTGGAGGTGTGTTTCTATTGGCTTAGGCAGGTGAGACATTTTAGTAGTTAAATATTTATTTTACCTTTTTATAATTTGATATAATTGGAGAAGTTAGGTTTCAAAACCGAATTCAACGGCAAAGATAACAATGAAATTAGAAAAAAAAATGTAGGAATTAATCTGTGTGGGTAATAACCGATTTTTTATTCATGAGGATGAGGAATGTGATATTTCACTCTTAGAAAAATGAGGGTAGGGTAAGAAACTATCACTGCTCCACGGAATACTTACACCGCCTTTAAATAAATTCGCATTAAAACATGACTCATAGAAATAGTATTGAACTGTTAATATTAGTGAATAGCACTGTTTTAAAAATTTCCATCCAGGTCTGTCTAAACCCCGATTGATTACTACCTAGACCTTTAGAAACTTTGACTGTCCGACTATCCGCTTTATAAAAATGGTGAATAGAAAACCATACAAACCTCTTATAATAATTTGGCCTTTGATATTAATTGCTCCCCTTTTCCCAACCGTTTCTTCTGATTATGTTTTATTAGGATTAATTTATAAAATGTGAAAACCAATTTGCATTCAAATAATTGGTTTTGACAATGTTAATACGAACAACTAATTCACAAAATTATGGAACAATTTTATTTCCTTCCTAGTTTGAAAACAATCATCAAACTATGCAAATTTTGAGAAAATGAAAAAATATGAATTTTATTTTATTTTAGGAACTCGAACTGCCATACAAATTTTAATGGTAGAAAATGAGCATTTTAGTGGTAGTGCATGTTAAATTTATGAATAGGCATTCACGAAAAAACTTGTAATTTAATAGCTGTATTATAATAAATGGGTAAAATTCAGGTATAATCAGTAACAAAGTATCAAAACTCAATAACCTGACCTTTTGGAGCTTAAAATGCCAAAAGAATTCCAGTTTGATCAGAATTTAAGAATGTACTTTTCCTTTCAAAAAGCATTATGGAAACCTGTGATTCACGAAATGATAACGAATAAACACCCTCCATTTCAGCTTTTTCTGCCTTCGTGCAACTTTCGTTATCATTTCTTTTTTCTTTTATTTGGGGAGTCGGTCAAATATTTGAACAACTTATTCACTTATCATTAATTATTTTCGTAGGTATTGACTTCATATTTTTTCGGTCATCAAGTTAAAAAAATCCAATATCCTCCAAGGAAGAAGATGTCAACCGAAGCTTCCTGGTAATTTTTGAGAAGACCTGCAAAAGCACAATGAAAAAAAAAACTTGTATTTACAAACAAGTATGAATAAGATCCTACTTATGAATTAGAATGGTGACTTTTTCACATTGTCACAAGACAAAAACAACTCATGGGCTTGCAAAATTAAATTTTCAAGTTGCGAACTAAATTAACGAAACTTGCAGCCACGAGCAACTGAAAGCACTTTAAAATATCTGAGTTTCCGAATGCATATTTTAACCAAAAAGATGATTGAAACAACGAAACTCCACTGTAACACAACATACCATTCTATTCTAACATGGTTTTATTTTAGTGTCTTCAACAGTAAAAGCATATAATATTGGATAGGGATCTAGATAGGCAATCTCATCTAGCGTGCGGTTAAAGCTTGGTTGTTGTTACTGTTGTCTTCAACGATACAAACAAGTAACTAAAACAATAACTCATTCTACAACTTTTAGCTACAAATTTCGACACAAAATTAGATAGGAAACATATTGATCATTGATCATGAAAAATAATCATCGAAAAGAAAGATCAAGTAAACTGATGTTTACCTTCTAAATGAGATGTTGAATCTTGTCTACTTATCCTTCATGAGAAAAAAATATGTAGGTTTCATCAGCACGATCGACATTTAGATGCACCACAAAAAAACTCATCAACGTATTAAATAATCAACTTCCTCACCAACAAAAGCTGACATCTCAGGAAAATTGCTCGGAATATGCTTTAAGGAATGAAGTTCCCTCATAATCTGCAAAAACAGAAGAAAGAAAGCAGAGAGCATATTAAAATCTAGAAGTCCGATAATGATAAATCAATGTACTTAGTTTCAGTAGACATTTTTACATGGAAAATGGACATAATAAGAGATAAAAATAAACAAACGACACACAAACATATTATCTAATAATCATTTCAAGAATATGCCCACAATTCCATGAATTTCCAAGACACCTAAATGGATATAGATCCTACTTAAAGACTACTCTTTTTATTTTCTGTCATCTTCCAAATCAAAGTGCATATCAAAATACCAAAATTTATGATGTTTTAAAAAACGTGAAAATGGAATAATTTTACTACACTAAAATTAGACAGGAAGAAAATGCCAGCAACCTACGAAAGAACATAATGAGAGAGAATAAAACTGGAACTTACAGCTCATTTAATCGCCATGTAAGTACCACTTTCCTATAAGAGTTCATGTTTTCCATCAACAAGAATGGCCATTCATATGATTTTCAAGGAACAATACTCACAACCCTTGTATTAAAATAACCAGAACACAAGCCAACTGTTTTTCTTTTTGTCACCTCCCAATAAAATAATTTTAAGAACATTTCACATCAAAGCAAAGCTCAAAGAGTCGAAGGCAAATAAATAACAAATTAAACTGCAAATTTAAATTCCTATGTAATACTCATAATTACATGTACCCCAGCTAATGTGTTGATGTCAACAAAGAAATCAGAATTGTTAAGTAAAAAGCTGAATCCTAAAAAATATAAAATGTCTTCTCAAATAACGTTATTGTTGTGCCTTTATCAATCACGATTCCTTTGGGAGCAATAAGTATGCAGGATAGGAAGAGGCTTGATTTGTTCAATTGGCAGGTACTTGAATCAATACAACAGCCGCAAAGTTAGATCTCATATTAGCACTACATAGGTAATAAATGCAATAAAGACTGGACAGAATACACTCTTCTATTAGCATTACATGTAGGGCTGGTGTGATGACCGCATTCCAGGACCCATATAATTACCATAATTAGAAGGAGTTGCTTCATAGTATATTCTTTGATCAGAAGTTGCTGGCTGGCCATAAGCAGACTGGCCAGGAATTTGATGGTTATAAGGGTTTGGAGCAGCATAATTATATCTCTCAGAAAAAACAGGGGGGCCTGGCCTCCCTCCACGATATCCTCGAAAACCTCCACTTATTCTAGGCTTCTTTGATTGTTGATGTCTACCGAAATCTCGACCCTTCTTCTTATCAGATTTGCACTTCACCAGTTGAGCAAGCCTTTTCTGAAGTGGATCTAGTGGGTACTCTGCTTCGAGTTTGAACTCTTCAACACACCTGATAACTGCCTTCAGTGCAGCGAGTTCTTGTGCATTTACATCAACCTGCATCGATAAGGAACCCGATAATAAGGAAGTTGCTATTTTTACCGCCAATTCACCTTGCAAGAGGAAAGTTAAGAAACACACCTGTTGTCCACCACTGCCACCTGCACTTGCACCTTTTCCTTGACAGTTTCTCCTATTTTCCTTCAGATATGCCTTCAGCAACGGCACAGAGGGAAATCTATCAACAAGCTGGAATGCATGAATGAAGCGTACAGCTTCTATTATTTTCCCACAGCTGATCAATGAATCAATAACACCTGCACAAAAAACGGAGGGTCAACAAAGTCTATACTCTACCCAAGTCCATTTAGGGCCGGGCCACTCCGAGTTAGGGATGGCAATGGGCCAGATCTGGATCCGATCTAGACCCATATTATCACAATTTCGCTGGCACAAGGCAGATCGGATCCGATCCAGCCTTGAAACGATGAAAATATGGGTCTAGATCGGATCTAGATCCAGCCCATTGCCATCCCTATCTATGATTGCTTTCATAGGCAGCTGTCATGAAAAACTCTATTTTCAAGCTTTCCCTCTAAGCGCAGATTTTGAGCTTGGAAAATCAAGAGCAAACAGATCCTAATTAATTAGTATCAAGAGTCAAAATCTTTGTCCAACACAAAAGCATGTTGTTCTAAGGAAAGTTTGTGAGTCGAGCTATTCGGAACAGTAGCTTGGGAATGCAATCCCAAACAGGTCCTCAGTACTCAAAACTCAAAAGTGATATTCTTCTGCAAGAGTCCATAACCTCAAGAGGAACTTTTAAAACAACGATTCCTAGACTGGGGCACCGACATCCCAAAGACACAATGGTCTAAATTCCAGATTGTGGCCAGTTAACTAAAAAATCACCAACCTGCGATTTTGTGTGTTAGCCCAAGAGAACGGCAGAGCTCAGGAGCCTGCCTGCGGCGAGCAACCACAACAACAAGCTTGCAGAGTTGTTTGTCATCAAACTCCGAAGCAATTCTAAAAGTTGAGAGAAGGTGCAAGAATGCCTCTGCTTCCAATGAATTTCCATTGGTAGCAGCATCACTAGCCACCAACTTAGGCTTCCACTCATCAGCAATTGCCTTAGCTTGCTGCTTTATTTCAGGATTTAGAAGGTCATCACCACTCGACTCAAGTCTTGCCAAGTAGGCAGCCATGGCTTCCAAAACCACAATACAGGATTTTCGCATGCCCTGAGGGACAACATCCTTTTCATCATTTGGAGGATTAAACACCTCCAGTGAATCCAGCACCATTCGCGCTGGTTCACTTGCACTTTCTAGCGCAATAGAAATTTCCTCACAAATATTATATACATTTTTTTGATAGGTAATAAAACTTAGTAACCCTCTCACATCCATCTGCTCACAATATTTCATTAGCCCTGGACGTGGCATAATCTCGACAAACTCGCTATTGACATTTTCACCCAACTTATGAGGAGATTCCTCCTCTGTGGAATTTGTTTCACTGCTTACCTTGCTGTCTTTGTTGTCGCTCACATCAATGGAGTCTAACCCAATTGGTTGATGATTGGCTCGTGTCTCTGAAATGATAGCAACAGCAGCATCCTTTAGCTCCTGAACTCGGTCTAGGAATTCCAGCTCTTTAGCAACAACATCTCCCTCTCTTTGTGCAAGCAGTGCAAGAGTTTCGGCTTCTTTCTCCATGTATTCTTTCTCTCTTGCTTGTAACTCTTCATGTTTTATCTTCATGGTTTTATCGAGGTTGCGGAAATGTTCTTCAATTTCAAGCCACTCAACTCTATCCTCGGGAGCATCCTTCTGGTTTTGCAGTTCATGTAAGGCTTTTCTTAGTTGCTCTATCAAAGAGGATGCAGTATGATCTTCCATACCTTGCTCAGAATTGTTTATGGTAAGACAAATTGCAGAATTCTGAGAAATCCATAATAATGAAATTAGTGAATTTTTTTAATAAAAATAGAAGCTGAAATGCTCAACAGGCATCAGTTCTCAAGCAAAAGCTGCATTGCATACATTTAACAGCACAAAACACTCCCACCATTCCAAGTTTCAAAATTGAAGTTCCGATGGTAGCTTGGAAGCATATTGTCATTAAATAAACAAATCACTGTCTCCCGCAACTTATTCTTTTTCTAGGCCAATTTGACAGTCCAATTTCTTCCCAGGTCTCCAGGCACTTTACTGGGTAATTAATGGATCAGAAATTACGCAAACCTTCAAATTTTAAAGAAGTTACAAACCAAAGTAATTTGAACACTAGTAAAACCAATTAGAAGGAAACATTCCAAAAAAATTATCAGAAGAACAAATAGATTTTATCTCTCAAATCAAATTGGCACACATTACAACAACAATATTAAATCTAAGTAAACGAAAGAGAAAATACAACAAATCCTATAACGAAAACCAATAACACATAAGAATTCATCTTAACTAGAAACACCGGCATTAACTACTATAGATGCGAGAAATTGCAAAGACGCATCTAGTTATAAAACGAACAGTATACGACCTTCAATTTTTCAATTACAATGTTATAAAATCGGAATTCTTGGTTTCAAATACAAATTCAACACATGGAAATAAAAACAAAGGCTGAATACATCCTCAATGATTGCGAAAGTAGCCTTATAAAAACCCTAGAGAGATCAAAACAATAGATAGGAAAAGTAACTATACCTTGATAGAGGAAAATGAACCCGTAAAACCAGAATAACAGAAAGGAAAGAGGGAAAGATTGATACTTTCAGGGTTCTATTTTCATTTTTTTCAAATCAACATCCAGTTTATATCTCTCTCGGTTTTCTTCAGCACATTTTGTTTCTTTTTGTTAGTTATTTTATTATTTCTTGTAATTTATATCTCTCACGGTCTTCATTTATTGTATCTTACTTACTGATTGACAAATTAGCAGATACAAAGGTGTAAAACATATTATGCAAAAAGGATAAAAAATTATGTTTGCTGAATTTTATGAAAATGTAAAAGTTCAATTATCAGGACATAACCACATATTTAACACAAAATAACATAGTGGTGCATGTTTTAGTATTTCAAATTAGATGGTGATGATGGTAATAACAGCGACTATGAAGAAGTGTAAACATGTATTCATAAAAGTGATTGTAGCAATTAGGGGGTGCTAGGCAGAAGAGATGATGCCAGAGAGTTGCAAGTAAAAGGTAAATGCAGTGGCAGGGGCCGATGGAGGAATAAATTTGAGAGGGTTAAAATTAACGTACCAATTCTTAAAAAAATGATATGTATTACATGAAAATCAAATAATATAATAAAAAATAACGTGAATTATTCAAATATTCAAATTATAAAAATGAAAATTAAAATGTTTAACTATTTATTTATAAAATCATTGTTCAGCTGGAATTGTAAATTTTTCTTAATATATGAAATAAAAATATATTTTTATCATTTAATAAAATCATATAATATAACTTAGTTTGAATAATAATAAATAGATGTAAGATCTAACTTATATTTTTGTTTACTAAAACTAAGTTATATATGTAAATTTACAAACATGTATCACTAAATTTAGTAGCTTAGTTGGTAATGATTAGACCTGTTCGTCGGGATGGCCAGGCGGGTTCGGGTCGGGTTTGGCGGGTTTTTTTACAAAAAACGCTAACCCAAGCCCATACTTTAGAACTTCGGGCTCGGGCCAGGTTCGGGCAGGGTTTACAAAGTCATTGCCAAGCCCGATCCAAGCCCATGAATATTTTTTTTGTTATAAATTTTTTTATTAAACTAAGTTAAAAAAAATATAAAGTAGATCAAAATATATTTAAATTTTTAATATAATTGCATTGTTTACTTAAAATCTTTAATATTTAGTAACATTTATTGTAATCAAGTATACAAATTTAATAGGATAAAATATAGGAACTTAAAATAATTGTAAATTTAATGTATAAATATATAATAAATAAATAAAATTAATAATCGGGCCAGATTCGGGCCGGGCTTTGGGTATTTATATAAAAACCAAGCCCGGCCCATATTTCTTTGGGCTTCGACGGGCTCGGGCTCGGGCCGGGTTTTTTTTAAAAACGAGTGTCCAAACCCGGCCCGTTGAAGCGGGGTTGGGCCAGGCTGGGCGGGTGTCCCGGCCCGCGAACAGGTCTAGTGTGCGTGTGTGTATTAAGATTTCAAATTTATTTAGCATTAAACATTGAAAAAATTTGATTGTTTAATATTTTTAAATAATGATACAAAGTTTTTATTGTGTGAAATT
>CATIWQ010257676.1:0-14881 GCA_949673415.1 Euphorbia schlechtendalii | reverse complement strand
AATTCCATATTGGAATAAATGGTAAATGAGCTTATTTCTTATCGAACAATTAACCAAAATAAATAAATAAATAAAAAAGTCCATTTGTGCTTACCAGTCCTCAGAAGATTGTTCTGCAGCTTTATATTTATTCTCTAAACGTTTTTGAGATGCCAACACCTAAGTTGAACATAAGGAACAAACTGCTCAAAGATAAGAATAGCACATGGTAGATTGATGAGACATATGGATGCCTTGAAATCATTTTGCAGTCAATGCCATCGACATTGTGTAATTAATGTATAGCGCTAATTACGCTGTATGTAAAATAACAAAACAGAAAGGTGAACAAAAAAAGAAGAAAAAAATTCAAAAGGAAAAATGAAGTTATGCCTACTTGTGCAGTGGCTTGGCGCATCTTTGTTAAGTCGTCATTCATTTCAAGTACAGTCTGATCCAGAATTTTCTCCGGGTCTTCAAAGCTACTCAAGACTGAATTGGCATAAGACTGAGAGCAAAATCATGCTATTTGAGTCAGATTGCAGAACAGATAGAACTAGCCAAAACGAGCACATAAAATTTAACGGTTCAGTAATAAAACTGAGAGAATCCTTCACCTTGACAACTCTAGCAAAGCGATCAAACAGGTTCATACGAATGCCAAGGGCACCTCCACCTTGTCTATAACAACGGGACCTACTCGAAGGACTGCTCCTTATCCTAACTTTTAAAGCTTCAACTGTATGTAGCAGAAAAAAGCCAATCAATTTCAAGAAAGCCGCAAAATTATTTTGTATAAGAAATGAAATTGAACATTCGTTTCTTAAGATGATGAATATTCGTAACCAATTTCATATCTCCCAAGAGTGGAATCGAATCAGAAATGAAGAAAACTAAGGGGCCTCATTGAAACATAAACAAAAGGGAGAATGAACGAAAAATGATACCTCCGCCATTGAGAAACGAGCGCTTCACCATAGAGAGAGTATTGGAGGCGGAGCTTGAAGAAGTAGAGGGATGCGGTGACGGTGAAGACGACGGCAACGGCAAGGACAATCCAGTAATCAATTGAGATTTGGTAGCCATTTCTCAGAATTAAAAACTGGAATTTTCCCACTAATCAGAAATGGCTTCAAAAATCTAGTTTCTGGATAGAACAAAAGAGACTGCTCCAATCACTTGATTCTCTACTTCCATTCCCGATTTTCTATTTTCTATTTTCTTGGCTTTTTTTGGTACTTATGAAATGTAAACAAAAAAAATTATTTATGTTTATAATAAATACGAAAAAAATTATATATTTTGCTTTTAAAATTTTTTTGTGTGTGAAAATATTTTAAAAATTAAGGTTTGGTCTTAAACCTGGTATAAGACTTTACAAGCATAAGACATTCGAACGATGGTTTTTGCGATTATTTCAAAAATAAATAATTTTGTTTCAAAAATAAATGGTAACTTAAGAAAGGTAAACAAAAAAATTATTTATGTTTATATACGTAAAAATTATATATTTTGCTTTTAAAATGTTTTTGTGTGTGAAATTGTTTTAAAAATTTTATACCTGGTATAAGCATATGACATTCTAACGATGATTTTTGCGATTACAACCGGACACGGAGTGCATGTAAATTCTTTGAAACAATGTGATAGGTACAGTATATTGAAGTTGAAACTAAGAATTATTACATGAATCCATTCTGTGGGATACTAAGGATCTAGATAGATCCGAATCTTGTACATTCAAACAGATACGGATCGGGTCTAAGCTGGATCCGACTTGTTGTCATTCCTACCAATGAGTGTTAAATTTGATTTATATCAAATTTATTTCATTTACTTTGATATTCTTTTTAAATGGGACACTTTATAAAGGATTTTGTCATTTGACATGAAAAAGTAATCATTATAAATTTCGACATGGTAGATGACCTCGAATTTATAACATCTCAAGTTTTATCAGTTTACATGCATGACAAAATGTATACGCAGGGGCGGACTCATGTTATGTTGGCTAGGGGTAATAGGTATAATTGGTGACATGAATTGTTGTGGTAAAGATGGTTTGGGTGTTTTTGTTCCCCTGCGAATGACCAAAGTTCGAATCCAGACCTTTTATAAGAGATTTCATTCACCCAACCAATCATGCTACTTATCAAACATTGTCTATGATCACAAATGCTTAATATTAAGCAATAAATAGCATACATTAACATGAATTTTTTTACACGTTTTTATTACTATATTTTCCTGCCTCAAATTTGTAATTTCTTAGTAGAATAGTATTACAATTTACAAACCAAGTTAATTGATATATTTCAAAGCATTTTCTTACAAATAATTTTAAATATTTGTACATTAACATGAATTGCGCAATTTTTTTGGTAAAAAAACATGAATTGTGTTATATGTATTTATTTCAGTGCTTTAAAGTTACAAAAAAATCAAACACTTGCTAATTAAATAATAAATCCTCAAAAATTGCATGAAAAAGATCCCAAATTAATTTATAATATGAATGAACTATTTTCTAAAAAATCTACATGTTAATTTACCCTATTTATTTTCGATCCTGGGTCCGACCCTGTATATAAGGGTTTTTTCATGTTAAGCGCATGATCCTATATATAAAAGCTATAAGGGCAAGTCCAATTTCTCCGAAAATGAGATATGAATATGGGGAATGATCAAGTCCGATTATTCTCCATATGGTATATCCCAAAATAAGTTTCTCAAATATGGAGAATGATCCATTAATCATTTTGGGGAATTGATTAAAATAAGATTACTTTTTACTTTTTTATTTTTTGATTTTTGTTTTGTTATTCTTTTTATTAATTTAAATATAAAATATTATTATTTTAAAGTGAATTTGATTTGTAAAATAGAAAATAGAGAAAATGGTTCGAGAAAATACAATGTAGATTTTGTAAAATAGATTTTGAAGAATGGGAAATAAAAAATAAAAAATGAGAATAATGGTTATACTTGCTCAAACGAGAACTTCGGTTCTTCGTCTGCACCTGCATAATTTTTGTTCTCTACGAAGGATTACATTTTAACATATTTTCAATATTCTTATAGTTGTTCTTTTAAATAAAAAAAGAGAGAGCCACTTTGCTTTTAACTTTTATTATATGGTCCTTTTTTTCAATCTAATCTCTGTCATACCATTTTTAAATATTTTCTTTAAAATTTAAAGTTAATTTAAATTCGAGATTTTTCTAATAAAACAATACGATGAGCAATACAAATTTTAAAGTAAAATAGCAATTAAAACAGAAATTCTCATGTAAGATATATGTACTTGTCATATAACTAAGGCCAAACCCATAGCCATCTCCTTAAACTTTGTCCAAATCATTTACAGCATCTTAAATTTGTAAAAAATGCACAAATGTAAGCTCTAACTGAAGAAAGGAAAATACAAAAATGACATATTTGAAAAGTCAAATCAACTATAGATGTTAACATGTGACATTCAATATCAAATATAAAAAAATATTACAAATAATGATATGGATTTTTTTACATGTTAAATCTTGATTTGGTTATTTCGTGACTTAGGTCTAGTTTGGGATAAATGATTTCATAATATTCATTTGATTTTCATGAATTACCTTGATTGATATTGGCGTGTTAAAATTGTGGAATTTAACTAAATACAATTTCATTTTAACTTATTTCACGTCCAACTAAATTTTATATGTCATACTCTTATTCCATTATAAGAATACCTAACTATTCTTTCCTCCAACTATGATAATTACTTTTATATATTAATAATATCAAATGCAGTACCGTGCAAACATTAGCTAATTAATTATATAAATATACTCAAATTGTTGTTATTGGTATCCATCGAATAAAGTCCGCAGTTTTCAATATCCCCGGATCCTGCAAAACAAGTCTCCGGTCGGAAGTGGTTCCGGCGAAGACCCTCCAATACTAAAGTTAGCGATTTGGAAGAGATGATGAGTGCATATTCAAAGTAACAATTACCTCTAAAGTAGGAGGTTGCCTTTCTATTTATAGGATTCATGTAATGATGATCTGTGAGGTCCGTCTACAAGCTGTGCGCAAGTATCAAACCGCTTGAGTGTCTTTTCAGCCGTTTGAGCATTAAGTGATTCATCCCTGCCAGTCAGGTTTTTAATTAATGCGACAGATGAGAGAGAATGAGTGCGTCCGATCAGCATGGGTTTTGCCGACACTGATTCTGCTTAAATGCGGAGGGTATTGCTGAGTGACGGGCTTCGACCACATGCTTTCAGCATGAGTAGGGTCAAGAACCGCTGAAGGTTGTTCGCTGTAAGCCTTGATTCGGCATCGTTGCCATGCTGAAGATGTTTCAGCGCGTGTTTACGCCGAGACGTAGTTTAATTAAGGAGTCATATTTCTGAGCCAAGGTATGTTTGGTTGGGCCCTTAATGGGCCTTGATATCATAGATGTTTTAAAATTAAAAGTTTTTATATGAGTCCGTAGGTAAGTATCCTGCTTGGTTTAACAGAAAAATAAGCTCTTATACGGTTTAGGAACTTGTTCGGCCTGCACCTTTTGGTATTAAACGTTTAAAACACAGTTAAAGATAAAGCTTGAATATATTGCTTGATGATATAATTATTTTGAGCTATTACATTTTTTTCTTGAACCAAATGACACATTAATGATCTGAAATTATTTAAAAAGAATGGTGTTAGTTAGTGGCGTAATTTACCAAATAATGAGCCCGTAATAAAACCGTATTTGTACTTCGGTGGTGAAATTATATTTCTCTTCCAACATTATAGAGATTAGAATTTTGTTTAAATAGGCGTTGTTCGTTGATTTAGTTTATTCAATACTAGTAAAAAAAATATAAGTAAAACAACTAAAACAATTGTTTAAAAATTCGCAAATAGTTAAAATTGTTATTTTATGCTAAAACAAAAGACGGGTGTTGATAAAAATTTAAACACCCGCTTATTTTGATAGTGTGTTTTTGCTTATAAACTAATCTTAATTTGAACAAATAAAGAATTAAAATGTTTTTTTATAACTGACTTATAAGGAACTTATAACATTTGAAGAGTTATGTAAAACTTTATAAGTTGCAAGCACAATTATATAAGAAAAAAGGACATGTAAAGAAAAGACTTTTTTTTTGTGTTGAAGTATTTTATTGACCAAACTTTAAGTACTTATAATATACTTTAAAATTAGTTTATAAATTACTTACAACTTAGAATATAAATCATCATAACACTTCACCATCCAACTTAACTAAAAAATTTTATAAAACGATTTGAATATAACTCTCCTTCAGCATGGGCAACCAACTAGGGTCTAAGTATTGAACTTATAAAAAATTGTCTTTTTATTATTATAGTAATTTCTTTCAAAATTAAGAAATAACTACAAAAATAATATATAAAACTTTTTTTAAGGTTTTATATACTAATTATTTTATTACTGTATAAATGTGATTTTTGTAAGTTAAATAATTATAACGTCCATAAAATTTACACTATCAGATTACTACTATCCCAAATTTTGTTAACACAACTTATACTTCATATGTTTTGTCTTCATGTAACTATGAACTCATCTATTATGTTTTTTCACTTTTCTATCCAAAAATATTAATTATTGACAAAACTGCCCTTATATTCATCCTTTGTACATTTTGTTTAATGTCATAACATATTATCACACGACTATATGCTATTTTCTATTTGTCTCTATGTATTTTATTTTGAATATCTCCAACCTCCACCTAATTAAACTTAGATATGTAATTAATGATGAATCCAAGTCTATATCCAATTTATGCTCCTTCACATTTCATGCCTTGGCTGGTAAAGGAAACATTGTTGCAGTCGATCATTGGAATATTGTTAATTAATGATGCTTACAAACATTAAGGTCTTGCTTGGAACAAATCAACTCAAGAATTGAGATTCATTTGGAAATGAATTACACATTAAATTCATTTTCAAATGAATTCCTATGCGTGTACAACTCATTAAAATTTATAGAAATTAATTTATTTTAATCTTGTAAATTGTGAATTTGCAAATTCTATCAAATTTGGTGGGATTTGATTATAACATGATAAATTCGATGGAATTCAAATGTAAAAATTAAAAATCCAAATTTTATTCATTCCAAGCACAGAAACTTGGATTTATTCCAAGCAAGGCCTAAGAAAATTCAGGTTTTGGTACTTTTTTTTATTTTATTCGATGGATTTATATGATCCTTATATAGTTACACTTGCAAGTATGTTTTTTCTTTAATTTAACACGTTTGTTCAAAAAAGAAAGCCGAAGCTTCCCCCGCCCATTGACAATAAAAACACAAGAACCTTCTTCTCAGAGTCAATCGATTTAAAACTAAACCTAGAAAGTACAATAGTTGTTGTAAATGGACATGGAACTCTTTTTTCGCTAAGCATGCACCTTGTATAAAGGATGATTGGAGTAAGCGGTGTGATGAGGATGCCTAAGTTTCTAATTGGAGTTGTTAATTTCATTTTCGTAATTGACTCATTTTAGACATTAAGTGTTGTTGCCTTATTTTAGAGTTATGTCTCTAAATCTTTGTTACCGAGACGAGAAAATAAGAGGGGAAGAAGAGAGTTTGTATTGCGAACAAATGCACGATCCAACTTAATATTATCAACACTCAAGAAGGGTTGAATTTTGTTAAAAAAAATACGTGAAAATCTAAAAAAAAATGTGTGGGAGAAATAAGATTTCACATACAAAAAGATAAGGATAATTTAATTAGATGAAATGTTATTTACATGGAAAAACTTTAAAAATTAAGAGAAAAAAATCATGAGTACACGAAGATAAAATATAACGAAGATTATAATTATTTACTTTATTTTTAATAAATAATAGCAGTGAAATATATTATAATTTAATGTAATTTCATAAATATTGCCTATAATTAGAGCCGTGATTTCTTATCTCACAAAAAATACTAAAAGTGACCCTCATTTGAATGACAAATTTAGTTTATGGAAAAAAGGTATGGTTAAATCTTGGAAAATTACAGTATATTTATAACAATAATAATAATAGTTCTAATTCTAATTATAAGATATTAATAATGGGGGAACAAAGGTGTAAAATGAAGAAGGTGTGAAGAGAAAAGAGTGCAGAAAAAGCAAAGAAGAAAATATAAATAGAAAAAAAGCTCAACTGATTCTCACTCTCTCTTACTGCGCTTCTTCGCTTCACCCTTTCCTCGCCCCAATTTTTCCCTGTAAGCTTCTCTCTCTTCTTTGATTGCTCCTTCTTTTCCTGTTTTTTTTTTTTATCAATTTCTTTCTAATTATTGGAAATTCATAATCTGCGGTTTTGATTATGAATTTGTTGATGAAACTCCACTGTTTATGCTTCGTTTCTAATTTTGCTCATTGTATTAGTGGAATTTTTAGCTTCATTTTGTGTTTGTTTTCACTTTTCATCTATTCTGGTTTTTTTTTGGGAATTTTTAGATATTTTTAGCTGTTTGTTCACCTAGAAAACGCTTGAAAGTGAATCAGTAATCATGAATATCAATTTCTAAGGGAAATAAGAAAAAAATTTCTCCAATTTTGAATGTGTACTTGAAAACTAAAAACTTTTCCGTATTTCTTGCTTGTTTAAGTCACTAAAATGCGAACAGCTGTGCTCTTGTTTCTTGAAAACGCTCTTTTTGTTTGTCAATCAAGTTTTAATTGTTCAAGACTCATATTGTGCTGTTTGGCTGCTAAGAAAATGCTTAAATTGAAAAAGAGAAAACAATATTATTTGTGCGTAATCTTGATGATAGTAAAATTCTCATTTTTTTCTGAAATATCATAAATTCTAATGTGCTTGTTTTGTGTTACTCCGATTGGTTGAAAATTGCAGAAGAATAAAAAAATTAAGATTCTTGGTTCAATTTTAACTTTCTTTACTAGATTGTGTGTTTGATTCTCATGTTTAATGATAATGCGAGGTTAAATTAACTAGTTACGTCCCAATTTGATGAGTTCTAATCTAGTCTCATTCCAGAAAATTGTTCAGGTATTTGGAGATGAATGAGTTGAGGATATAATATCCTTGTTGACTTGTTTGGACTCAAATTCTTCGGATTTGAGGTTTAGTTGAATTCTAGTTGGGATTTGTTAAATGGTAGTTGATACTCTACCAATGTTTGTTGAATTCGTGTGAGAGTGATATGGTTTTAGATATATTTTGATATGGTTTTTCTTATGTGTATTTCAGCTGCCATGTTATGAATATAACAAATATTTGACTTTGCCCATGTTATATTTTCTAAGTGTTATATTTTCTAAGTCAATTTGAGTTGTAATTTGGTACAGAATTATTAAACCTGGGAGATTATTGACCTCTAATTGTCTGAGCTTTTCCATACAAATGGGAAACAAACTACAAAAGTCCCATTTAACCGATCAACCGCAACAAAACGCACAACATCAACAACAACAAGTAATAGTTTCGGACTTCACATGTGAAATATGCATTGAACCAACCTTAGGCAACCGAAAATTCAACAACAGCAATCTCTGCAATCATCCCTTCTGTCTGGACTGCATAACAAAGTACATTGAAGTAAAAGTCGAAGCCAAAACCGCAAACATTGGATGCCCCGGATTGAGCTGCAAATTACCATTAGACCCTCTCTCGTGCAAACCCATCGTCCCCAAGCCAGTTTTCGATAAATGGTGCGATAATCTATGCGATAGCGCGGTATCGGGGTTGGAGAGCTGCTACTGCCCGTATCAGGATTGCTCCGTGTTGATTTTGAACGAGTGCAAGGAGAAGCTGAAGAAAATCAAGTGCCCTAACTGCAAGAAAAACTTCTGCTTTCGATGCGAAATCCCGTGGCATGCGGGATACAAGTGCAACGAGAGCGGGCAGTTGAGGGATCGGAATGACGTGTTGATCGGGGAGCTTATAGAGCAGAAGAAGTGGACTCGGTGTTATAACTGTGGCCACTCAGTTGAGAGAGTTAGTGGTTGCAGAGATATAAAATGCAAGTAAGTATGCACACTTTCATTCACTCTCTTTGTTTCTGTTTGACTTTAATGTTTCATTTTTCTTACCAATTATATACTAACTATGACTTGGTTTAGCTCATCAAATGAATCACTAACCATTCATAAGGCCCTGTTTGGGATTGCTTGCCCAGTTGTTGTCCCAAAAAGCTCCACTCGCAAACTTTTTATAAAGCAACATATTTTGGCATTGCACAAAAATTATTTTTGACTCTTAGTACTGATTAATCGAGTTTAGCATTTTATGACGCATCTTCGATGACGAAAAACTTGTTTCTTGTCAGAAAAAAATGTTTTTTCATCACTGAGTATAATTTTCATCGTCACAAAATGCTAAAATTGTTTGTATAGCTTGAAAATGAAGTTTTTCAGGATAGCAGCCTGGGAAAGAAATCCCAAACTGGTCTTATAGCTGTTTCATATAGGAAACAAAATGGAAAGTGACGACGAAAAACGTGTTTTTTGTCAGCAAAAAAGTTTTTTCGTCACTGAATATAATTTTCGTCGTTTCAAAATGCTAATATTCTTTAAAAGCTTGAAAATGAAGCTTCACGGGATACCAGCCTGGGAAAGCAATCCGAAACTCGCCTAACAACTGTTTCATATAGGAAACAGAATGGAAAGTGACGATCTTTTCGATTCTGATGTAGATGTGGAGCTCGATTTTGCCACCAATGCGGAGGGCGAAGCCATTTGGGGCCGTGTAGGCACAAGTGCTGCGGAGATTCAATCTGCATGTTATTATCCCTAGCAATCTTGATAGTGTTTTGCTACATATTCTATCATCAGTTACACTTGCTTTCCCCAACTGTATAGCTTTCGTTCGGGTTCTGCTGAATTTCTACCACAAATACACTTGCTGATGATATTTTTACAAGTAGGTTGTTGTAAATGATGCCTTTCTCTATGTGTTCTGGCCAAAATTTAAGTTTATCACTGGTATTGTTCTTGCTTATAGTGTAGAGATTAACTTAACATCAATGGCATTGTACAGTCCCTATATTTATAATTCTGCTGCGAAGTTATATATTAAATGTGGTTTGTTTTTTAAAGCTTTATCATCTTCTCATGCTAATTAGTTTAAGGAAAAATGTGTGTGTGTGTGTGTTATTTTTTTAATAGCTAGTAATTTATGCATACTAAGTATGGAGAAAATTGCATTTACATGATTCAGAGGAAATTATGTTTTAGAAAAATGCCAAAAACTTTCCAGACAACTCCTAGTACTTTTAGCACAAACCGAAACTTATAAGTATTGCTATCTTTGGGAATGGACCACTAAGTGACTAGACTAGTATGATATCAGAAACAAATATTTTAAAAGTCAAAAATAAATTAATGTTAACATTTAAATATTTTCAGCCCATTTTCCGTATAAACAGTAGGTTTTGAATACTTACTACACAAATGGTAATAAGAGCCATCTAATTCTGAGTTCAAAGGACAAAAAAATGCACAAAATAAAATTAACAGCTGGTGCATGTTATGGCAAATATAAATACAATACAAAGCTTACTCGAGTTTCCCTGAACAGATTCTTGAATATTGGGCAATAAAATAAATATATACAAAAACATAATGAAATTTTTAAAAGGAAAAAATTACGGAAAAGAAGTTAGTTTAAATATCAAATCACTAAAAAAAGTGTTACTTTCCCATAAAAAAAATAGTTTGAGTCAAAGTGTTAGCCTAATGATTGAACCAATTAGTTGTGATGGTAGAGGTGATAATTTTGAGTTAACGATCAGGTGGCGTGAGTGATTTTTTTCTTTATTATTATTTTAAGTTGAACGAGACAATTTTTTTAAAAAATAAGTGTTACTTGTTATGTTTATACCTAATTTCAAATTTTACATGTCATATAATGCTTTTACAATTTTTTTTATTTAAAAATAGTTCATTTCATTTAATAAAACCTCAGGAGATTTATTACATAGTTGGGAGAGTAATTCAAAGTGACTGAAAACTTAGAAGCAATTCAATCTCTTCAAGCTAAATATGAGCTACTTTATAACTTGACCTTCTAACAATAAGCCTTTGGTAAAAAATAACAAAGATGTCGAAATTTCACAATCAACCATAATATATGAACACGTCTTGGCGTCAATTTCTTAGCATTTCACAAGAAATTCACAATTGCCTTTAATAATAATATTCATATGCTTCCGTACAACTTACAAGTTACAACGTGTTCAAAAAAGAAAATTCAATTGAATTCAAATCAATTTGTCCAATTTTGTTGATTTTAAGGTAAATCTTCATCCAAAAATTGAATCTCTAGCAAATATAAGGATAGAAAATCATGCAAATAAATGACAATTTTCAGGACCATTCTGGATCCCAGGCAAAATAAGAATTAAGAGTCCCTTCGAACAAAATAATTTTATTTTGAATTTGAAATATATTCTTAAAAGTTTTCATGAGCAATTGTAAACCAATTGTTAAAATTTATAACAAAAAATGTGTCTCAAATCTAATATATATTATTTACAAAAAATTATTACATTTCTCATATTAAATAATGAAATAATATAAAAACAACAAATTCACCTGGAAAACTTCAAATTCAGATTCTAATTTCTAATACAAACAATAGAAATATTCTGCAATCAAATAAGTGAAAAATTAGAATATATAATTTGTTAGATTTAATTTTATTTAATTTACTTTCATACATCTTGTGAGCGGACGGACGGCGTTTTTAAGGACCTGCACGGTTTTCTCAAGGTGCCAACCTTGTGAGATGAGTTGTGAGGGTTTTATTATGAAAATAGAGGATGGATTGAAAGACTCGAGACCTAAACCTCTAGCATATGTTACAGAGTCATCACCTGGATCAACTTTTCTGGAAAATTCGGTACAGCTTAGAATTGTTAAGCCTAAACTACATCACAGTACAGAGATTCATGTTCGGATGAGTTACCTAATTCATCGTTATTTGAGTTACCTTACATACACACAACCACCTTAATAACATTTCGATTTTATTCTAATAATTTTTTATTTATAGTTAGCAATTTAAAATCATCCACACGAGGAAAACAATAAATAAATAAATAAAGAGCGATAAATAAACAAATACGGATGCCTAATCTAAGAGGGATTAAATACATATGGGAAAAGAGATTCAAATGTTCATAAATACAAAAGATCTACAAATACACATTTATTTTTTCAATTGCGATACCCGAAAGAAAATAAAACGTAACATACATAGAAACTAAATCTACATGCATCCACAAAGGGTCAGCATGAGTATATATCACAACATCATGACATAGTTAGTAAGCCAGACAAGACAATTAACATGCAAAGTTAGATTATGGTGACCGTTAAAAAAGCATCACGATTTGAATGATTTTAAAAGAGGAAATTCGAGTTTCCAACCCGCTTTTCTTGTAAAAATACCATTTTTAGACTCAATTATCTTGCAAATTATATTAATGAAGATGCCACATGATAATATGTTAGGTCTGATATGAGGGAAAATGTGTTTCCCGTCATGGGAGTATTCTAAAACGGTGATAAAAAAAGCGATAAACTAGTAAAAAAATAAAATTTGCATTCTGTCTAGACAACCGGGCTGGTACCCCCTTCAGACTAGTACCAATCCTAGGGAGGGCAGTACCGGTCTGGTTTAACAGGTTCAGCCCTTCCTGGATTTCTCAAAGAGAAAGGGCTGAATCCAAGCATAATCAGGCTGGTACCCCTTTAAGCTCGGGACCATCATAACCATGAGGCTTGTACCGATGGCCTAAGGCCGGTACCCCCCTCATTGGTCAGGCCGGTACTGGCCTCACGGGGAGGGGTACCAGGTTGATCTCCGGTTCAAACCTAAAATGCATAAAAAAAACACAAAATAAACATCCAAAAACACACTAAGAGTCTTTTAAAGTTCGAAATCTTACCCTTCTAACGTGAATCCACTAGTTTGGGAGTAGGAAACGCCTTGGAGAAGATCCTCTAAGCCCTTTTTGTTGGTTTTGGTTAATTTTGAAGGAAAAAGAAAGGTAGAAAGTTGATTTTGTGAAGGGAAAGGAAACCCAAAAGATAGATTAAAGTGCTCTAACATTTTAGAAACCCAAAATAGAGGAGAGATTCAAGAAAAATCTTGAAAAAAAAGAGATATGGATCTTTTCAAGCTTTTTTTCAAAAAATCTCAAGTTAAACTCACTTTTCTCTCACCAAACACTCTGCAAGCTTGAAAAAATGAAGCTCAGCTCCCTCAAATCCTAAATTTTTTAGAGTTTATATAAAGGATAAAAGTTGTTACATTTCTGATTAAAATGGAAAAATGGGTTGTTTTAATTGCCAGAACTGGCCTTCGGTGGCAACTGCCAGGTCGGTACCGAGACGATCCAACCGATCAGGTCATTACTGACCTTCCTTGAAGAGGAAATGCTGACTTTTGAATTTTTGTGATTTTTGGCTATTTTTCGATTGTTTTCAAGGGATCTTCATTCGAAAGACCATAAGATTTGCTCGCAACATATTTTTAATCCCAATGTGAACTCACTATAGTCTGGAGAGCAAGTGAAAATACTTCTTTTCATCGTTCGCGGGAGGGACCGAAATTCTGTGCTCACACCTCTATTAAAGAAAGAAATAATTTCAGCAACAATAAATTAACAATTAAAGATGTTGATTTCAGAACTAGAGAAAAAAGAAGTTGCAAAATTTGTTTGAACATCAAAGATCAAAAGAAAGAGAATAAAAAACTTGAATTGAATATTGTTGAAGAATAAAATCGGGTGAAGCATATAAAAAAGTTTGAACGTCAAAAGGATTGATTGTTTTGTATCTCTTGATATTCTCTTGATATTCTTATTTGAATAAATGGGATTCAATTAAAAGTTTTAATATGTGATTATGACTACAACAAATAAAATAAAAGTAATAGGAATATAGAATAAATATAAACTCAATGAAAGGAAATTAAAAGTCCAAATTTATATAGTGATAACTCGGTAAATAATTCCTATTCAGAATAAGGTTCCGAGTATTTCTCTACAAGCAAGAGACATATTCTATATGGGATAAAACTATATCCTATTAAAGGGATAACATCAAATCAAGTAATACAGTTCTTATGCGACTATAATTCCCAATCCTAATATATTTAGGACCATCTAAATGCCTATATAAAGGCATCAATACCTCAAAGGTATGATAATCTGAATTCTAATTCTCATTATTCTTCACCTCGATCTCTTACTGACTTGAGCGTCAGAATGTTTTTTGTTTGTTTTGCAAGTTCCATTTATTGATCGACCTCAAGACGAACGAGTCAACTACGAAGATTACTTTCACAATCTTTCATACAGTACTCTTGTATATTAATTATGATAATCTTGTTATAATATCATGACTTTTCACATGGATATAAATTAGAATCAATTAATTAACTTGTTTTGTAAAATAAAAGGACATTTGAAGAAGCTAATTAATTAATTTATTAATTATAATTCTCTTTTAAAACCTAATATTGATTTAAATTTACTAGAAAAGTGAGATAAACAAAAATTCATTTAGTAAGGGTTCAATACTTTTCTCTCGTATGGGCTCTAGGCAGCCGCATCACTGATCTATGCTCATGGTCAGTTTGACAAATTTAAAAGACTTCAGTTGACAATTTTAAAAGAATTCAGTTGGTTGAGTTTTTTTTAATATTATGACCTTATTAGCGTTCTCTTGTTACAAAATTTACATTTTAAATAGTTGGTTCAGTGAAATCAGTGTATTACCTAATAGCGGAAGAGGTCTCCAATGACATTCCCTCGTGCCTCTCCCATCTCAAATGGGAACTAGTGTGGAAGTTACATGTACCGAGCAGGATCAAACATTTCCTATGGAAATGTGGAGCTAAA